>NMRA01000263.1:203388-273751 GCA_002633005.1 Phoronis australis
ATTACTCTGCAACACCATTACTCTGCAACACCATTACTCTTCAACACCATTACTGTACAACACCATTACTGTGCAACACCATTACTGTGCAACACCATTACTCTGCAACACCATTACTCTGCAACACCATTACTCTGCAACACCATTACTGCGCAACACCATTACTGCGCAACACCATTACTGCGTAACACTATTACTCTACAACACTCTTACTCTACAACACTATTACTGTACAACACTATTACTTTACAACACTATTACTTTATAACACTATTATTGTACATTACTATTACTCTACAACAGTCTTACTCGACAACACTATTAGTGTACAACACCATTACTGTATAACACCATTACTGTTCATTACTATAGTATTGCTCTAAAACACTTTTACTGTGCAACACTTTTACTGTACAACACTATTAATCTACAGCACTAATACTCTGTAACACTATTACTCTGCAACACTATAATTGTGCAACACTGGTCCAAATTTTCTTTTTCTTTCCTCCAGTGGACAAAGTTATTTATACAAGACAGAGCTCAACACTTAATAGTAGTTTGATGACTACTGTACAGCACAGTGGCACATTTTGCTTAAATGTAAGATTAACTGTTGGATGATTTAATTCCTTGGGTCAAAAATTTACAATATAGTTGACATTCCAAATCTCTAGTGGTACACTATCATGCGAAAAGGTCATGAAAAGGTGTAGAAATGAAGATGTGTGCTTGTAACTCGATATAAGGAAAGTGAGGCTCAGCTTTTATTACTTAGTATTTTATGGATAGGGTCTGTCGAATGGATAGGGTTCCTCAAAGGGATAGGTTCCTCAGCAGCATGTCATTTTCACAGCATTTGAGTAGCTTCATTCACTGTCATCATTTAATATTACTACAGTATTAATACTAGGTGTGCGAAATTTTAATATTTTTGTTAAGACCCGAGTTGTGCATAACATGACAAAAATCTTAGGGTATTTTATTTAACATCTAACTGCTTGAGTTTTGGCATATTCTGATCGAACATCTATTATTGTCGACAATACTGTCATTAGATACGCTGAAAATGATGTACAGAGGTTACGAACATTAGAGTCGCTTCTAATAATGTTTGAAAAACCCAGTTTGAACGAGCAGCTAACTGGAACTCATAGGACTCTTTCGTTATTTTGGTGATCTATAGATTATGTTGCACAGTAATGTATGTATATTAACTTGTTCACAGTGAAACGCACATCAGAAATGACAAATGCAATATATCATGTGAAGTTGGCATGCGCAACTATGATGATAAAAACATACCGTAAACGTTCGGGTTAACGCCCTGGGCGGTTAAATTGGCAAACTCAAAAAATGGGGGGTGGGCGGTTAACCAAACATGGGCGCTTAAACGTGAAATTTCAAGAAATCCAGGGTGGGCGGTTAACTGAACATGGGGGCTTATTATTACGACAGACAACCGCCCTGGGTGGTTAATCTTACCTCATCATCAGAGTACCACACGACACACGTACTCGGAACGCGTAGAACTTTTCAAAGAGCTTAATCGTCAAGTCGCCAAATGCCGCTAAAAGTGTCATAACAACGAACGATCCCAAGAATTGTTTTTTTGCCCTCAGATTAGTCAATCACAATTAAATTTGCAAAATTGGTGAGTAATAGCCCTGTGTCGACCTGCGATCTTACTAGAGCTGTAGTATGCAGACGACCAGTAACAATAACTTGGATTGCAACTATTCTCACACCATGACACTTTAGAAATGCGCGCGTGCGGGCACGAGCTTCACGTGTTGCAGAGGTCACAGCAGACATCAAGTTTATGGTGCTAGCTGTCAAGTTCCTAGTCAAAGACCAGTTTTAAAATAAATGATATAATAAAAGTTTGAAAAACAAAATAATTCAAGTGTTTTTTGTTGTTGGGATGTTTATGTAGGAGATTAGATTAGATTAGATTAGACTCCATGACTCATTTTCAACGTATGGTTCTGCGGCTAGCTGTTTTATCTCGACCGCCCGGCGTTGCCCACTTCCAGTTGCGTGAAACATGCCACGCAAAGAAGATGAGAATCGGGGGGGTAACCGGACATGAGCCAGTCATCAATCAAAAGTTACCTCAAAGGCAATACTCAAAATCAAGCATTTGCTTAAGATTTTATTTTAAAATTACTAACACTATGACTGGGCATGAATCTAGTGAGCGCGTACACTAGAGTCCAAGAAAAAAATTACTAGTTCGTACACGTATCTGCGTCGGTAAAAAACAATTCGTAGATGTAGCCCCAATTCTTCTTTAACTGGCATCCGTGGTTTGCACGGCTATACGACTAAATTGGTGAAGAGCTTCAACCAGCAACGCGTCCCTTCCGAGTCAGTGTTTTGCAACCGAGACTCCGTGCTCAGCATAACGAACTTCAGGTCGCATTGGCGACATGAAATTTGGAAATGCGAGCTGAGATTATAGCCGTCTTGTACCTGCCACTGGGAAATTCCAACCTACGCGAGCCGTTTTTTTTGGGGGGGTAAAATAGATAGGCTTACCTGGCAAAGATAAAACAACTCAAAAAACACATTTATTTTACACACAATATGTACAGATTATCCTATTATAATATCACCTACAGCAATATGTACAGATTATCCTATTATAATATCACCTACAGCAATATCGCACTGCGGCACTGGTGGGTCCCGCTGTTTGCGTGCAATATGCCGTCACTAGACTTGGAAATGTCGTCAAGTAATTTAACAGCCTTTTTCAGTATGGGTCTTGTTTTATGTGACAAAAGACAGTGGCTAGATTCAGCACGCGCGTACGTATGAGTCACCTGTCAATCACATATGTTGTTGTCAAGGTACGATCCACTCCAGAGTGTGGGAACTTACACCCGTGTACCACTTCAGAGATCCCACATCAAAAGAGAACAGCGACAGCCCTACGTAAAGGAGTACACCAGCGCGACTCTGTACTTTAAAGCTGTTGTTACAAAAAACCCAGTGTTTTACGATATTCCTCCATTTCAATGACTCAAAACTACGATGTTAAATCCGTTCCAATCTTTCCCGGCTCGATGATCCTTGGACCCGATGTTCCATGCCCGTATCTAACTGCATGCACGTCATTACCACTTCCGCCAATTTTCAATCAGTTACGTCATAGATGTCTCAGACTCGAATGGTAAGAATTTTGTTCAGGCTGAAACTGCCCAATGTAGAAACAAAAATATTCGGGAAGCTAAAAGGCTAGGTGGATACGATAATTCACAGTTACACCTGTCGCAAGAAATCGTACTATAAAGAACTGCCAGTGACTTTGGCGGAATCTGCTAACGCCACCTTGTCTGAGATGTAATAAGCGAAAAACAAAATTTGACTTGCAGTTTTTTCTTTCTTCAAGATGATACACAAACATCAAGTAACGTATTGCCAACCTTTGAATTCAGAAATGGAGATATAGCAAATCGGCCAGCAAGGTACATTGTCCGTTTGGTCACTACACGTCCTTGATAACCTGGCAATTACATTCATCAAAATAGGGAGAATTTGACATCTTTCAGTGAGTTATGGAAATTCTTCAAAATACGAGAGCTTCCTACCAAGAGCAAATTGTGCTGGTTGTTAAAACCACTGTCACATTTCTCTGGCCCGATTTTTTTAGAATATATGTTTTATCTGGTGCACAATATTGGTCGTGAGAAGGTCCGCACTGTTGCTTTATGAGTTTACGAATGTTTTCGACCTCATCAGAAGCAAAATTACATTGGGCACACAGTGTGTTCCTTGTCACAGCGACTTTCAATGCATTTGCATAATGGTTCCATAAAAGACCATTTTCAAAGCGTTCATGGTCGCAAAATAACTCGTCAGGAGATTGTCGACGATACAGTCATTAGATACACTGAAAATGATGTACATACTAGGTTACGAACATTAGAGTCGCTTCTAATAATGTTTGAAAAACCCAGTTTGAACAAGCAGCTTACTGGAACTCGAAGGTCTCTTTCATTATTATTATCACAAATTATAAACATATCCTTCAAATACCAATCAAAATTTTAATTTCAACAAACTTGACAAAAATTACGGAGAGCTGTGTTTTAAGTACGCAAACACACGCCCTAATAATACAGCGACCTAAGTCATGAATGAGCCGTTCCTATAATAAACATTATACTACGCCAAACACGATTATCCTAACCCCCTGGGTCTAACTGTGTCAGATATTGTCAATATAAGCAAATAAAATCGTTCAAGTTTATAATTATGATATTCTTTTGTTAATTCAATTAAATATTGTCAAGTAATTCTCTTCTTTAACCCAGCATCTTGTGATCATCTGGTGAACCTACTGCCATTAGTACAAGTAGCAGAAGGCAGTTGCTGAGTCGCTCGCTCGCTCACCTACACTATGCAGCCTGACAGTCTTGCCTGTTGGTCTGTTAATTCGTTGTTTGATGTTAAATTTGTTCCATTTGTTAATTGGGTTAAAAATGCTGTTATTTTACGTGGAATGAAACACACTTTATGAGTTGAAGTTTCTTCGCAATTATGCGACATCATACTGATGCAGTAGCTTAGTTCTCTGAAGATTCATGTAAATGGGCATCTTAGAAATAGTTTGCGCAATCTTTGTCCTCGTTTAAATCAGCTTTCGTATCACGTATCTTGTTATAATAAGCCACAATTATCATCAATTTCATTATATAACATATATGGACCAAATAGAGTTGATTGATTACAACAAGATGATTCAGCGGTATTAACTTGATTTATTTTAACTTGAAGTTGATTTCTGAATGATTTAATTAACACTGTGTGGAACGTAGAAGGAAGATTACTAATATCACTGTCGATGTTATTGTTATAAGTATTTGTAGAGAATGTGTGTTTTGGATCAGCCTCTATACTAATATCGAACAACTGTGTTCAGTGATCTTCATTAATGAATGCAATAAAGTCACGGGATTTCAAGTCAACCATTCAAGAAGATCATCCAGTATATTTAAACTTCCTAATGCTTGCTGTGCCTGTCAACTACCCAAGAAAGTCATAAGTATAGTTCAACTCATTTGTTGACCAAATCGTCAGTACTATAGTGGTATTTAATTGCTTTAAGCTTTAACCTATGATTTAAAATATTAGCATGACATATATAAGCTTTAACCTATGATATAGAATATTAAAATAACATGTATAAGCTTCAACCTATGATATAAAATATTAACATTTACTCGCAATTCCAATGTTAGTATGCCAATGCTCAATAGACGTTTTGAGAACCAGAACTTTCTTCTGTTACTATGTAGTCAACTGCTTAGTGTGGCCTAGTGCCAGTCTCCAGTATGGAAGTTGACGGTGCAACACATGTATAAAGTATGTAACTGTTATAGGTGGGTCAGCAACATTTGTGTGCCGTACTTTTATTTAGAAATCATCAAGGACTGACTGCTATTAGCAAACATTGAATCTTTTAGTATTTAATGAACTTAAAGCCTGAACGTGACTGTCACTGGACATGACAGGCTGGGTGGATGAAGATGAAATGCAATTCCTTCATTTGTTCATACTTTGTGACTTAGGCTTTACTTGAGTCGTGAATGCCCTACTGCACANGCAGTGATGTGATGTAAAGCCCCAGTGTACAGTGGCACTTTAAATCTCTCTCTCCATGACATGTGAAGTGTGCATGGCTCTCAACAGTTGTCCAGCTCAACGTTGATCACACTCTTGTGACAAACCACATTAGTGAAGTTGTTCAGTTCCTTGTAGCAGTTTGTGCATTTTTTACCCTGAGCTCCAGGAAATCGGGTATCAAAACCCTTAGGTTGCAGTCCTTCATCAGCTGTGGGCTGATCTGTTGTTTACAGGCTTGCTTAAGAGCTGATCTTGTCTGATCATAAATGTTGCTTAACAACTTAGGTCTAATTTAAACCTAAAGTATTGACAAAAAATTATGACGTTTTTCAACAAGAAAATTTAACACGGTTGTGTTTCAGAACTGAAATCCTAACTAGCAGCATGTTACACACTTTGACTTGCTGACGGCTGATTATTTTTTCACCCCATATAGTTTGTAGATCTCCCTAATACAATAGACGGGTTCATTGGGTAGTGGGAACGTGCATGGCTTGTGAGTAAGTGTTGAGGTAACAGGCTGTAACTGTTATCTCACCATGGTCCTTCTATCAGGAACAGGCTATGAGTATGTAATGAACATGTGATGCATTGTGTAGTGGGGATGGGTATGGCTTGTCAGTAAGTCTTGAGGTGATAGATTGTAGCTGTTACCTCATCGCGGTCTTTCATTCACAAACAGGCTATGAATATGTGATGCATTGTGTAATTTTCTGAGCAATAATTGCTATGAATGCTTTTAATTAGTATTTCCTTTATTGATGTTGGGAATGAAAATGTGAATCTTGAAAAGTTGAATTACAATAGTGAGTAATTTGAGTTTGATGACAATTAAGAGTTAAAACTAATGTTTGAAGTGCATGCATTAAAGCATGCGAGGAAAGGTCCACATACAATCAGTTTGCACTGCAAAAGCCTGCTCCATTGCTGTACCTGCCGCTTTGCATTGTGGGTAACTTCCCATAAGATGTACATCTATGTATATGGTATAATCAATATGTCTGGCAAGTGAAATTTTATGTTTTCAATTTTGTAATAAAAGATAAGTTAAACAAACTAAGTGCTGTAGATAGTATGCCATAGCTACCTTAGCATAATATTTCTGAAAAATTGTGTACATTCAAGACAATGTTAGAAGCCTTGGAAAATGAAAAACGACCAATTTTGGCAGGTATTTTTGTCTGCCATTGGCAAAGTTTTGTAGTACTTTTGTTTCTTACATCACAATTAAATGATTAGCAGGTAATGAGTAAAGTTTCATGGAATGTTAGAATAATGGCTGTCATTGTTTCCTGTTGGTCAGAGCCTGTCTGGTCGCCAGTATCCGGTCGTCTGGAGCGTCTCAGAGCACCATCAAGTTGGTGGCGACCAACCTGATTGCCAGCAGTAAGCTATCGGAAGGTGTACAGTTGTTGTGTCTTATTGACAAAGGTCTGGATGCTTGCCGCTATCTGCAGACCTATGGCATGTGGTACAAGGCGGCTTGGTTAGCAAAGGTATGTTGTGAATAATGTCTCTTATGAGTTGTTAGAGGCATTCTAGAGAAACTGTCTGGTGGTCTGACTCATCAACAGTGTCAGGATCCGAGACAATGAGAAATTGGCCAATTGAGTGACATCCTTTTTTTCAATTTCATGCGTTGTGACTAGGTCAATTTCTTGTCAAATCACGAGTAAAGTTTGTTTGTATCGGCCATTTGATTTACAAGTTTTGCTTAGAGTTCTCTATTCCAACAACTTATAATTGAGCTACTGGAGATGGTTCATCCTTATTGACATTAAGTATGTAGTTTACATATAGTGATTTGTGGCATGCAGCTAAAGGTGTATGTGTTATCACTGTATGTTGTCCATGTTGTGGTGTGTCATGCTAAGCTGTAACTTATGTGTAATGGACAGGGTGCAGCCTGGCAGTGAGTGAAATGGACAGGGTGCAGTCCTGCAGTGTGTGTAGTGGACAGGGTGCAGCCTGGCAGTGTATGTATTTAATGGACAGGGTGCAGCCTGGCAGTGAGTGAAATGGACAGGGTGCAGTCCTGCAGTGTGTGTAGTGGACAGGGTGCAGCCTGGCAGTGTATGTATTTAATGGACAGGGTGCAGCCTGAAAGTGTGTGTAATAGACAGGGTGCAGCTTGGCAGTAGGTTTGTGTAATGGACAGGGTGCAGCCTGGCAGTGTGTGTAATAGACAGGGTGCAGCCTGGCAGTGTGTGTAGTAGACAGGGTGCAGCCTGGCAGTGTGTGTAATGGACAGGGTGCATCCTGGCAGTGTGTGTAATAGACAGGGTGTAGCCTGGCAGTGTGTGAAATGAAGAGTATTATAAAGCAAATGGAGGTGTGTTCAGATTGATTGTTGTCACTAGAAGTCACTCATAAAAATTTTCCTCCCTAAAAGGTCATCGTATGATCAGTGAAGTGCGCATTCATATTGCATAGTGGCAGAGAATTATTGAAAATAATTAAAACTGTGGTGGTAAAATAATGCTGGCAGACAACATACTGAATAGGGTTATGAAGACAGCCAGTTAGTGTTATTGTAAGAATTAAATTCTTGATAATTACAATTATTTTATTTTCATTCACCCACACACATATGCTTTGATGCACCATTACTGTTACATGTTTTTGGTGTTCATATATTTATCTGAAGATTGATCATTTCTCTCAAAAGAATGATCAGTAACACTTGACGCTGATACAACCTTTGAAATGTGAAACTTTACAAACGAGACATCTTCTGTACTTGGAATAGTGAACACTTATTTTAATGAGATAATAAAAGGATTTCACTTGAAATCACTGGAGTCCCATAAACACAGTAGTAACAAAGTTTGTGAATTGAGAGCTAAAATTATTTAGCAGGATGATTTCTAGTGTTGGAAGTCAATCCAGTGAGCGAAGTTGTAGAGCTATTTCTGTGGTGACTAAAGTTTGTCTATCTGTTGCAGGCATCCCTTAGTTACTCAGAGTGCTCAGAGGTTATGAAACGTTGGGTGGATCATCTGTGCACACCAAATGTCAACCAGAAGGTATGGACGCTTGCATGGGTAACAGTGGTGTATGTGTAATTGTTACTGGCAATCCATTCATCTTCAAGTAATACTGTTGCCATATCAAATGGTAGACTTACAGGCATCGATAGGTTAATCTCGTTATATGTACAAAATAGCATAAGTTTAAAAATCCTTATCAGGCACCCAAAGTAGAACTGTGTTGTAAAAGGGAATTATATCAGCCGATTAGTTAATTGTTCAGTTTACAGGCAATTACAAATTGATATTGTGGAGATACTGGTAGATGAGGTAACCTTTGCTGGTAATTCATTCCTGTAAGAATGTGTAGTTTTCAATTAACATTTATGTTTAAGTGACAGGCTCTAAGTCATGGTAACCAATTAGAATGGAAAAACTGTTGTGGGATCGATTATAAAATTAATGCAACTTTCAAATTTTTTAATACGAGACATTCCTCTAAAATAAACAGGATCGTTTCTCCTCCTCCTGTTGTTTGCTGCACAGTAGATAAACACGGCGTCATTCTGGGGCTTCTTGTCATTTCAGAGTAAAGCTGTGCTGATCCTGTTGTCTCTGGGTCAGTTCTACAAAGTGGTCGAGATGCTGTATGGAATGCATCAGTTTGACAGAGCAGCACTCTTCTTAGAGTCTTGTCTAGAGTTCAAACTTATACAGAGAACAGATGAGTCTTGTATCCTTTAGTAGTTCACTTTTTCCTGCTTTCACACCATAGAAATTTAATTTGCATCTCAGCGTCATATCATGAAACACGGCAGGTGTGCCTCTGTACTACCTAAAATTGAGTCCAGTGAGTAACTGCTAAGATTTTCTACATTTTATTTTACACAGTGCTTGCACAATGTTGATTTGCTAAGCAGAATGTCTTACTAACTGAGTTAAAACATGTATAACATGTATAACACTGTTTCCATTTGACAATAAGTGCTAAGGACCAATGTGTGATTTAGATAAACTGAGCCTTTGTCTACACTGCATGACAGACCTTAGAAATCTCTGACATTAATTAGTCTAGTAATGCAGAATAAAGAAGATTGAAATTGTATAAAGGCCAAGTGAAGACAGTTTTGATGCTTTGTGCAACACGATCAATCATTTTGGTTTGGATATTATATTATATATCTTGCTAAAAATGGGAGAGACATGGTTTAAAAAGCATTTTTGTTTGAGATCCGTGTTTGACAAGTAAAACGACATCATAATTGTCATTATCACTGGATGTCCTCTATGCTGTGCAAAACACTTTCAAATCCTTTTTTACAATGTTTTTCAGACAATCTGTTGAAGTGAGGAAATGATCAAGATAACTGGTGACATTGACAATTAATTATTTTGCTCAAGATCAAAGCTTGCACCAAATTTTAGAACTAGGAAATACTGGCCGTTCCAAGTTTAAGAATTACTATCCATGACAAAACATCCTTCACCTCGATGGTACATACTATAGATATGCATGAAAAGGAAACTGCCAAGTCTATTTTCAGTTGGTAAAAAACGCTGTGTCCGATATTTGAGAAATATAATGGTTGCCAAAATTGCCCATGTCCCAATTTTTACAATAAAAAAATCAATTTTGACTTGATTTTGAATGTTCCAAGTTTTAGAGACTGGAGATTTTACCGATATATATGTTTTAAAGAAATGCTCATCAACACTTTATTACGTAGGTTGCTGGCTGTCTGTTGCTATCTTTAAATTACAACAGTGCTAATTAACACTTGATCACGTAAGTTGCTGCTTGTCACTTTAAAACATATTGCTTCGTTGGACTGCAGCCAACAGCTAAATATGGATCGTATTTGTGAGAAAACAGCATTTGCTTCTAATACGCTTTTGTCTGCAGTTTTCTACAATCTGTAGATTTTTCGATATTCTGATTTCTGTGAAAGAAGCTTTGAAGGCTAAAGGTATAAAATGTTACTCTGTGGATTGTGACAAAACTGCCACAGACTGTGAAACAACCAGTAAGGGGAATGATGACATGCACAGCAGTTTGGACTGTGGATTCTCTCTTGTTAGGCCCGAATTCCTATCCCTGTATTGACTGTCATATTACAAGCATTGTACTAATGGTCTGTTGCCTCCTTGTGCTCAGGTAGGGAGGGAATGTTGTGTGTGTGTGATCAGCGCCCTCTTGGAAAGCAGTGGTCTACACTTTTAATCATGTAATAAAAGTTGTAATAGACAGCTTTGTTGCCTATCAAATATTTGTTTCCTTGACTTAACACAGCTCCTCTCATTGATGCTGTGTTTCTTGAATACGCGCGTCTCATGTGCTCGTTGCAGCTGTCTAGTGCTGCAAGATACTACTGTACACAGGCCGGCCAGAAGGGGGCACTGTTTGCCAAGGAAGTAGACATTATTTTCAGTGGAGGTGATGATGCGTCAACCAAAACGGAGCAAGATGTCTGAACAAGATTATTTTTTGCTTGTCAAATCTTTGGTTATGATTTTTCAAATTATTGTAAAATTCCTTAATTGTCATTTTATTCTCATGCAAAAATTTGTGTTTTTTTTCTGTAACTTTAAAACATTTGAAAATATGTGGTGATCAGTAAAATGCATTTCAATAGTATAGATCATTTTGGAAGTTCATGGCAAGTGATCCAGACATGCGTGTGTCATACTAGTGCTAGCCACAAAGACAAGCTCAGCACATTATGGAAGTTTGTCTGTATGAAGATTTTTTCTCTTCAATGAAAAAATGTTGTAACGTTTCTCAGTGTCTTGAGTCAATTGTTAACACTACAAGTTGTGTTGTACTTGCCTTTGTAATAATGTTCATTTGAGGGCAATTGAAGTTTTTGAATCATCAAAATTTATGTTTGTTAATAAATTATTACCTACATACCTTCAGTTTATCTTTTGAATGTTGGTTTCATTGTGCAAAATATAAAATTTACAAATAACTGGTGTTATTGGTGTTTTTAAACTTGGAAATTTAATATTGAACATCCATGTTTTACACTCTATGACTGCAGGGAGTCAGAAACATTAGCACATCAAACTAGTTCACAGACCTTTAAAATGTGACTCTGAAACTGTGCTTTCTTATGTCCGATAAATGTCAGGCATACTGTTCAATTTTGCTAATTTTGGACAACAAAATACAAAATTGTCTCTTTCAATGTTTTAAAAGGGCTTCTAGTATTTTTCTGAATGCCTGCATACATAATTCTGTACAATATACTGTATGTATTGCATTT
The DNA here is from genome assembly GCA_002633005.1 of Phoronis australis. NCBI lineage: Eukaryota > Metazoa > Phoronida > Phoronidae > Phoronis > Phoronis australis. The sequence continues at coordinate 215,258 of NMRA01000263.1, forward strand.
TGAAAAAATACGCGAGGGTTGACACTTAATTTCTGTAAAAAGGTATTGTGTAATTGAAAGTCGTAATTTGTCAAATATTCAACTGTCATTCGAAGTATTCTAGACCTTGTTAGGAGACCTTGTTGGGAGTGTCGTGACATTTCAGCTCAATTCTGCCATCTTTAATGAAATATTAATAGCAGAACATCATAGCGTGTAATATTAATAGCAGAACATCATAGCGTGTAATATTAATAGCAGAACATCATAGCGTGTAATATTAATAGCAGAACATCATAGAGTGTAATATTAATAGCAGAACATCATAGCGTGTAATATTAAGCATTCTGCTCTATACACTTTTGGTGCAGTTTTTGCCTAAAAATACCTTGTTACCTAGGAAACCTTAGTTTGTATTGTCTCTATGTGTTACTATGGTTTCAATGTCCCATGAATATATTACAAATTACACAATACCAAATTTTTTGTAGAGCTTTTCGAAGCCATCTACATTCCTTTTTTATCTTTCATGATGGAAAATTCTGTTTAGTAGAAAGTAATACTTCTCTTGTTTTGTTATGATTTTGATTTTTTGTTAAAGCTGCATTTTGCTTTGCTAAGCTGGTTTAAAAAATACAAAAATCAAGTTCACAATTTTACTCTCATAAAATCAGTCTCAAAATAACTCTTGCTGTGTTAGAACATCAAAACCAAAAACAAACGCTTTACAGTTTATAGAGGTTAGCCAATCCTAAAATTGTGAATTCAAAAATGGCACACATATGCGTTGCTTGTGACTCAAAAAAATAACAGGAATGGAATCTGTCACGGTAAGATAACTTTTAAGAGAGTAAAAGAATCGTTGACTTTTACTTTTAGCCTGGGTGGAATACAGCTTTAACCTATGGTTATTCTGAACAGGCTTAACTGTGAAAAACGGTTGTAAGATGTTGTTTATTGGTTGCCAATATGGTGAAATAAAAAATGTTTAGGGCATCTGTTGTTTTACAGTTTATTACACCAGCCGTCATTTATCCGCATAAAATGTGAATGTTAAAACAGCCGCGTCATGTTGGAAACTCACTTAGTATTGTCACCACCTTTGCCCACTGGGAGAGCAAAAAAGCAAGTAAAACTATTTAATAAGGTATTTTTTATGAAGTTTAACATGTGCCAAGATGTGGCCCAGAAGGAGTCTCCTTACAAAGGCATACGATTGTGGGCAGAGGCCCACGTTGTCAATACTTCAAATAAATCTCTTGGTAATTATGAATTCCTTCTTAACATGACTCTAGTAATACTTGATCACGTTTTGAAGAACTGTCTTAATAGTTGATCAAGATGCTTTTGATTTCAAAAAGTTTAATTTTATCAAAATTTGTCTATTCATCATAGCTGTGTACATATCTTGGGTAGAATACAGGCTATCCATTTGAAAGTGAGCTTATGGTTTTTGCTTGGAAATTTTCAACAAGATGTTTCAATTTTTTCTACTACAACACAACCTTTGGTGCAAGCCAGCAGCATTTGTTCATAAGGTTGGTGTTTAATTACTTAATGCTGCTGTCGCTCAATTCTGCATAACAGCAACTGCATACAGAAGGCAGTTATTTTGAAACTTGAGTTGGGGAACTTCCATGGAAATATCATTGGTGGATACTTCTTTTGGGAACATAAAAATTATTAAAAAATTCTACAAACTACTGATTCGAGTTCAGGTTAGCTCAGACTATTCGTTTTAGTTTTACAGAATTTGGTTGCAGTTAAAATGCTGCAAAATCCAAGCATTGTCAGAGGCATAAACCAACTACTTTCAAACATTTTAGTCGTTAATTTGTGTTTAGTGCTTCATATTGTTCTAATGAACTAATTTATGGACTTGCTTTGGAAATGATCCAGTATCTTTCTATATGCCTCCCAAGAATAAGCACAATTTTTCAGAGAGAATGTAACCAGTGAATTAATAAAACAAAATGTGTGAAGTATGCGCAGGAGAATGGATTGCGCTTCCTATCCATAATTGATGAAAACTGTAAATAAGATATTGTAAGATAATACATTCACGATGATGTGAAATTCATCCATCCTTTGATCACAGAATGCGTTTACCCAGTTTTTATTGATCTTAATTACAACAGCCGTCTCGGAAGGATTCAGTTCTAAAACATTGTCTTCAAAATTGCGCAGTTTGTATCGAGACTGTCCGAGAAAAAGGAATAAACCATGTGGGAATAAACATCCTCTGCATGCCATATTTGTTGGTTCTACTGTACTTATAGTATGTTTTTGTTGTACTTCAAATGGAATTGAGCAATAAGTATACTGCCAATAACATGGAATTGAGCAATGAGTGTACTGCCAATAACATGGAACTTGTTAAAGGTGCTGCAAACCTACCGCTGTCCAAGAAACTTCCATTGAGACCACTTGCCATAATAAAATTGGTCTCAACTTGTTCCTTACTCAAGTAATGATTTTGGCCTGATAAGGATTGACAATTCCTTATTGCTGGAGACCATACAAGGTGAACACAATGACACGGCACCATCAATTAATTTGTAAAGCCTTGTACTAACTAAAAAATTACATACGTTTTGACTAACAAAGAATTCGAGACCAATTTATACTGGTTAGTTGTCTGAATAAAAATTTTGATTCGGTGGCAGAAGGCAGGTTTGTAGCTGTTTTAACGTAAGCAATAGCCCATGCATGTTGTAAGCGAAATAACAGTCTGAGAGAGTTCAGCGAGTTGACACGCGATCATAAACATAGTGGATCATACACATAGCAGATGGAAGTTAGCATGAGGCACAAATGTACAGCTTTATTCAGTCACCCATCATTTACAGTAAATCTAGTAATACTGAAACAGTTTTACAAAATGATCACCATCTATAATTGTGGCACAATACTGCTGAGAAGGCTTTTCTCAACAACAAGGCTCTTATTTAGAAACAACTGCTGTTTTAACCTAACTGCTTCCTGTACCAGATTTTAATACCATGTGTACAAAAACGCCTTAAATTTGCTAGTGTTTCCTGCTCGAAAATAGATATCAAAGACATGTCTGTAGAGATTTTCATGTCTTTATGCTAAATCCTTGAAAATCAGAAAGCCAAATTAAAACAAATTGTCATGAGACCGTCCTCTAGCTTAGCATAATATGCACCTTAGCATAATATGCACCATAAGACAATGCAATTAAGTGTTTGTATTAAAATGGTCGTTTTTGGCATGATTTAAACTGCGTTCTTACAAGTACAATTAGTTATGTATAAGCTCATAACTGTTATGAATTTGTCCATTTCTGCAACAATGAGAATTAGAGGACATGTCCTTAATTACTCTAGTAACCTTGGTAACCTAGTTACCCAATTTATTTGCTTGTTACCATGGGCGACCAAGCATATCCATGTCACTTGACAGAGCCTTAGCAGACTAAAATATAAATTATAATACACTGTACATTAGTATCAATAATGACTAGTCTTAATTATCACTATTCTTAGTATTCTCCACTAAGTTGTACATTTCCCAGCAGGGGGACGGCCGGATGAACTTTGAACTGACCAACTTTGAATGGCCAACAGCGCATCAAAGCTGGAATATACCAAACACCAAAACTTATCCACTGGATAATTTTGTTGCTTATCAACTCAAACTCAACGGGAGACCACAGCACATCAATGCTGTTACACAACTGAGCACAACTTCCACCACTCAAAAACAAGAAAATGAACCATTGCTAAGAAAATCCTTTTACAAACATATACCTGCCGACAAGCAAGTCAGTATGTAGACAAATTTAAGCAAGATGGCACCTGAGAGTAAACTATTTACACGTTTTCATTATGGGACACAGTTGCCATAGACAAGCAGAGCAGCTATGTAGCACTGTATTAGTAACTACTCTCCTTGTGCACAACAAACACAATACAGTAGTTGTTTAACCTGCGGCTCATTTATGGGTAATGAGACAGGCCCAGGTGACAGTGGTTGTTAAACCTGAGGCTCATTTCTGGGTAATGAGACAGGCCCGGGTGACAGTGGTTGTTAAACCAGTATCTCATTTCTGGGTAATGAGACAGGCCCAGGTGGATGATCAATGAATAGGGAAATAAAATTAAACCTGGGCAGCTTTTAAAAAGCCATGCATGACAAATCTAATAAACCGATCAAACTGGTTACAATACCGAGAGAGTCTGATAACCACTGCATGACAGTTCCTACACACAACTTACTTTAATTCTACATAATTTGCAAAACTTTTGCACCTAATTTTTGCTAAATACATATGTGTGCCCTTTAAAAAACGTACATGTACGTCATGTAGTGTTTGTTCAAAAATATTACCAGTATTTTCCATACAAATCCAGCTTATCTATGAACTTGTGGTCAATTGCCACGCTGAACATTCTACATGTTGGCACTAATACCCTGTCCAGTCCATCACAGCACAGCACATACACACCTCCTATAGACGCTCAAGAGTGAGAGCTTGGGCTAAAAACCTGCTCTTAATCGTAAATATTAAGAAACCTGAGAACAAACATAACATGTTAAGCTATTCAGCAGGTCAGCCTACTTTACGAAATGTGTTGAAATAATGTTGACCTGTCTGCAAAGATGCACTATAATCTGTCATGGTTAATAGATGGCCAACCAGATACTTACAGCCCCACCTCCATCACAATCTAACCATTGATTGGCCAACCAAATACTTATAGGCCCACCTTCATCACAATCTAACCATTGACTGGCGAAGTCAGTGTCTGCAGAACATATCAAACACCTGTCAAAGCACGCCATCTCAGACATTAGAATCATATTTTGGGACACAGCAGTTTTCAAAAACTCAACAGATGCATACTGAAATGGAAAGTAACCGTCAAAATGTGGGCATGGCTCCTTCACAGAGAGTATTCTGGTTTGCAATCTAGTTGGTCAATGTGTGGTCACGGTAGGAGTAAAGTGACAGCTTGCCTAAATTGAAACAGCTGCGAATGCTTTTCTCCATTTCTGGCGTAACTTGCCTACAAGCTTTCAAAGGCACCGGACATGTATGAAAACTGACATTCCAGTTTTCACTTTTTGAAAACTGCTGTTCCTAAGTTATATCATTTACCAACATATCACACTTGGATAAACTGTAGAGCATTATGCTTTATGGCAGTCTACTCAATAACAGCCTATCGATTAGCAATGAGCGACAAACACGGCACACTCACAGAGACAGGAGATTTGATTCTTATCTGAAGTTCGTTTCAGCATATTTCCACAGTAACACAAATCCAGCCACATGGCAGCTTCCCAAACAATACACAACAATTCTACTACATAGTCAAACCTGGTGTGAAGTAGCCAAACACCAGACATTACGCTGTTCTCATATATTCGTGTATCAGATTTCACTGAAAGATGCACCAACTATATGCGCTACTTCAACAAATCTGACACAGAGTTCCCACATAACAATCCATCCCTCTATGATCCCTCTGCCTGTCAACATTCGTTTGTGTTGAATTCAATGTAACTGAGTCTATTCACCAGTAGCAGTGGTCTCACACACGCTCAGCAGGCGTTTTTAATTCCAACACCTCCTTCATCAGTGGCTGGATTCCCTGGGGGTTCACCTTGAGCAACACTTGAGAGTGCTCCTCGTTCAAATTACGAATGTCTGTCAGCTTCATGAGCAGTTTTGGAAAGAGTAAGCGCACATGCTCTATGGGGTACTTTGATTCCAGATAGCGTTTAAGTAACATGGCATACTTCTCCTGCTCAAATGACACAATCTCCTTGAAGTCGAGACACGGCCGGTCAGGTGAGAACAACGAGATCATGAGCAACAGGATCAGTGTCGTCTCATCCGCCTTCAACTCGACTGCGAGGTGCTTGACGAACTTCATATGCTCATCAAAGAGTCCAACTCGTGTTAGCTCCTCCTCTGACATCGTGGATGTACTGGGATTATCGCTGGCATCCAGGAAGGCATGTTTCTCCTTGTTATAAGACAACACTGAGCGGAGAATCAGCAGCTCAATGCTGCCACCCTTCAACAGTGCCATCTGCGTCGCTTGCGGTAGACTTTTGAATGTCTTAATCTTTTTTGACATATCAATGACGCGCCGGACACTGACCTCGGCCACGTTGACCAGGTCCTGGTAATCTGTTCGTGTGATGTCACGAGGCTGTATCGAGCCAACGCAGATCTCTAACGAGCTGTTATATGCCGACGTCACCTCATCAATCATCATCATCTCTTCCATAGTCAGCATACGTGACGGTGACATCGGGTAGTCCGTACTCGTCACGTCACCATTCTCAGTCTTGATGACGATCCCTTGTTTCTCCAGCTCGCGCACCCGTCTGAAACCAAGTACAAAATGCTCTGAACAAGTCAACAGATAGTTTTAAAAAGTCACTTGCAAGCAAAACATTGAGCATTTCTATTCGAGTCTGTCTCAATCTTTCTTAAAGCCACAATGACAACATAAACTGTTTCTAAGCACTGTCCTATTTCATAATACACTAAAACACTTAAGTGGCACCTTTTTGCATAAAGATAGTGACATGACATGACTAAATTAGTCAGAAGATATGTTTGCTATGGGCCCCGGGTATGATATGTTTGCTAGTCCGAAGCTGGCTCTTGGACACTCTGCACTAAAAATAGACTTGAAAATTGACGAGTCGCATGGTACACTTTGAGTAAACTTTCAAATCTATACTTAAATCATGTGGTGTGATAAGTCAAGTTTCAGGTTGAGTTTGGAGATCACACCAAGGACACAGTATCAAAACAACTTAATCCATTTTGTACCAGAATCAGAGTCGATTTCATACACACTACACAAAGCGGCATAAGATGCATTACCGTATTCGCCGTAATAACCACCCTGGGCGTTTAGAAAAGTTCGTTTCGGGGGGGGGGTGCTTATTATAACCCAAGGCCGTTGAAACCCCATCTCCGAAACAGGTAAAAACGGAAGCTAAGATTCATTACATTTACGCCCTGTGACGTATCTTTAATTTATGAAAGACTTACTACAAAATTGTGGTGCATTGCTATCAAACTTTGCTGCTAAATTACCATCATTTTACAGAAAATTGTGCTGAAATCCCAGGGCAAAACTGCCTCGCAATCATCGATATGGCGATTTGAATGCTTGAATAAAAATACAGTTTCGACTCAAGCAAATTACTTGAAATCCTCATTAAGTTTTCCAAGTAGTGCCCCTAAGATTTTTAAGTTCCCGTGGAGTCGGGATTAACGGCAGGTTTAAGTACAAATCTGTGCTACATCATGCCATCTACATGTATGATTGGCAACATGAGAAAAATGTCTGGACGAACACATATTCTTGTCACGTCACATTTGTTTTGAAGTTCGTCTGCGTTGAGTAAGCGAGCGCGTGCGTGTCAACAGAGTTCATTTGCCAGAGCAGAGACCGTCTTTTGGCCAGAGCCATGCAATCTAACGAGCTACTAGATATGCATTGTATCTAAAGAAATTTGCACAAGCAGTAGGCCTAAACCAGAGCGTGTTTCATTCAGCACTTGCCGACCTCGTGCTAAAAATGTCCGACATTTGTCTTGGTAAGGCCTATATTAGTCGCCGCGTGGCTGGATGTGTAAGTGACAGTTATTTTTCGGTGTAAGGATGTGTAAGCATTCACTGTCAGTGGTCATTTTATCAAATATTTGGCTTAAAAACACCAATTATGGTTAATCAAATAATTCATTTTAAAAATAACGCAAACATTTTATAGTATTAGAAACTATCAGAAATTAGTGCCAATGTTCTTTTCTAAGCTTTTTATTAGTCTTCGATTCGCGGTTTTCACGTGTACAAAGAAATTTGGATTCCTGTTGAAAGCGGGGAATATCTACAAAGCAATCCTGTAGACAAGTACACTACGTCTGTTCCGAAAGGCCAGACCATTGGTCCTGGCAAGATCAGCAAAACTTTTGTGTTCGTTTTGAGGCATGGCGGAAGTTTGAAGTCTATAGTCACGGCTAAATACTGACATAGCGGCAAGGCTCATGGTCTACAAATTCTGCGCACACTGATTTTTTTCAGGACTGTCAGATATTATTTATAAATTTATGATGTTACTGTATAATTTAAGGACTGTAGGTAAGGCATTTTTCGTACGTACACGTTCATGGACTGGGCGCTTATTTTAGCAAAGTTTGAAAACGCATGGGGGGCGCTTATAGGGGCATGGGCGGTTATTACGGCGAATACGGTAAGCTGATTTGATACAGAACCCAGGGTCTTATCTTAACATTCACATCATAGTCTCATGGTGGAGAATTTACAATGGTCCCAAAACCTTTGTACAGCATTAAGCAACAAGACACACAGAAGTAGTTGGCATGAAGGTCCCTGTGGGCTACAAGTTGTGATATACTGATAATCTAATAAAAAAAGTATTTGAGCTGCATTTCACTGTCAAAGACAAACACGGGATCACGACTTAACCATGTTTATGCTACAGTTTGCCTAGAGCAGCTCGCCCCAAAGCAGCTCCCCCCCAGAGCAGCTCGCCCCAGAGCAGCTCGCCTTCCGAACAGGTCGACCTAGAACAGCTTGCCCTAGAACAACTTGTCGCCAGTTAGCGGAGTGTCTGTTTTTACATGAAAAGCTGCAAAAAGGCACGTTCGTAAGAGTAAACAAGGTTTTATAAATCATGATTTCAAAACTACAATGAATCAATCAATTTGTCTGCATCAACACAAAAACGGTGACAGAAACTGAGAGTCTACTAAATTTTTGAATGACTAACATAGGGATAGTGATTTTGTACTTGAGCGATGCAATATATACACATACATATACAAAGTGTAGGAAAAGCAGACAGATTTAATTGTTCATACAATGCATGGTCGGCGGAAAAGCCTAATAGAATGGCTTGCCATGTTTGATGGGAGTTTGTATCATACTTGTGACATATCTGCATGCTAAATTACTTTAAGAACCAATGGCTCCTTGAAAAAATCATGGCCTACTCCCATTTGTGTGTGCATCATTCAGAACAATATTAAAATGGTGATTGAAAGTAGGCAGAACCATACAAAACACAAAGTGGATCTTTAGGCTTTACTTACCTGTTTTCTTCGATCTTTTGTCGTTTCTTCATCCTCTCTTCCTCTGTTAATATATACTCTTTCCTCATACCAATCTCAAAACACTTTTTTAACCGGCACCGTTTGCAAAAGCGTCTGTTTGATACGTCCATTTTGCATTTCTCTTCATACGGACATTTAAAGTATTCCTGGAGAAGAAACAACATACAACAGTTTCCAAATGAACAATTGTACAACAATGTCTCGCTGAATTCAACTGGTCATGAAAGCGAAAATCATGAAAACAAAGAAATTAATCAAGAATCTTTGGAGAAGAAGGCAAACAATGTTAATATTAATTCTTCGTAGTTTTTCGATGAGGTATTTTTATCTTGAAACTATTACTGTGAACATATCAATAACTTTTTCATCCAAATTTTCAATTTTTTTTAACTGAAAGCAAGGGAACTTGTTCTGGATTACTTTGAACACCTTGAAAGGAGTTTGGGAAAAATGCCTCCCTCATTCAAATGATTCTTCAAATGATTCTATGCAGAATTCTGTTTTGTTTATAAAGACTACCATCCATTCAATAATCTTTATTATGGGAAGTCACCTAGAAATGGAAATGTGTGCATGATTTTTTTAGTGTACTGTATGGCTGTGAGTTAAAAACCCTAGGTTACCTTGACATTTACAAAAATCTCATCATATAAAATCATGAAAAACCAACAGCTCAGCTCTTTAATTTTCTTTTTGGGAAGACAAAAGTATGTTCAGCAGATGTTGTCAGCAGTAGTGTTTAGGAGGGAACTAATGACTATGGTGTGGCAACTATGGTAATATCTCACCAATTACAGACAAAAATATGAGTCAAACTTGCACTTTCTTCATTTCCAAAGGCTTCTCACATTGTTGCCAATGTTAACATAATATAGTCCACTAGTAACTATGGTATAGAATTTGAATAAGACAAAGCATCACTTTGGCACTATGTGTCATTATGAAAGATAAGAAATTGAAATGTCTGCCATATAATGTCTAAAACTGGTGAATATTTACCAAAGCTGGTGTTTCAGTTTGACGGTGTCTGCCATATAATGTCTAAAACTGGTGAATATTTACCAAAGCTGGTGTTTCAGTTTGACGGTGTCTGCCATATAATGTCTTAAACTGGTGAATATTTACCAAAGCTGGTGTTTCAGTTTGACGGTGTCTGATCGGCATCTGCACAGTACTTATACCTTAACAAACTGGTAAAAATGGACGCTTGAATTTGTTTTTTGTAGCTAGCAGTGCAAATAGATATAATAGCCACCAAAAGATACTACAACAACGAGAAGGGTTGGTAAGTAGAAGAACTGTGACAACTGAGCTTCAATTCAGCATTTTGTAGAACTAGTAGGGTACCATAGGTTAAAACATTCTACAGGTCAACATTGTTGGCTGAATCAGATAAGGCGGTTAGAGCGCACGCAAAAAACGCGATGCTGAGGAAGGAAAAAAATTCACATCAAAGCCGCTTTGATCTGTTGCCAGCGTAGATGGCTCCGTGACAATCTAGATCAATCCAGCATATAATTACTTCATTGCACAGAGAGAGCGAAAACAAAAACAGGGAAACTGGAGGTCAACGTTACGAAAGAGCATGCATATAAACACAGCCAACATGCAAGCAAATAAGCAAGTGTGTCTGAGGTCAATGTCTCTAAAGAATCTGATCACCAGTGAATGACTGACACTGTAGCATTACTTTTAACAACTGACCAGCATGAAGAAAAAAGTGCGCAGCATGTGAGCACATGCTAGGCAAAACATTGAACAGAGAAATGAACAGGTCTGGCAGTATTGATTTCTGGGTTAAAAAACACTTTGAAATGAGATGGGCTTTGACGACATCAAAGAGAGGCAATTGATCGGTCGTCTTGAGAGGAAGTGTTAAACACGCAGTAATACTCCATGCCTATTACTGTAATACGTCTTTGAAATCTAGATAAAAATCAAGCTCCTGTGAGGCCAATGTGCCGATAATGAAAAAAGTTCCAAGAAAAAAACCAAGATCACAATAATCTAACTAGCTCTGAAAACTGGATACAATGTCTATCACTTTACAAGAACACGATGAATAACTAGTAAAAGGACAACTATATGACAGGAAACAAGAGTAAAAACTGCGAGGTCGTTGTGTGTAAATGTATAGGGATCGTTCCACTGGTCAAATAGCACACTATCAACAGAACTTGTTAATGTATCAATTGGAATTAGATGTGTGAATATTAATTAACTTCTGAACATGTTTTGACTAGTACACACAATGTTATCCGTTATTGAGCCTTCCTAAAAACTAATGTATTCATAACAGGAATCCAACTCCGTACACAACGGAACAAGATTACTTATATTCTGCATAAATTTGAAGGCTTCACAGAGCATGCAAAGCATTGTGTGAAGACTTCCTGGCCTTCACTGAGCATGCAAAGCATTGTTTAAAGACTTCCTGGCTCATGTCACCAGTTGAGTGGTTACTTTCCGTTGTGCTACATCAAATAACAATTACTTCTCCCAACCCCACAACAATTAAACACATTAATTAGAAGCATCATTTCAGTGTTGCTTTTTATTGAGGAATGATGTTAACAGTCGAATAGAATGTCCTCAAAGTTTCCAGTTATCAGAAAAAATTGCTTCAAAGAGCCTACCAGTCCTTTTGGCGCATTCCGCCTGAAGAACGCTTTGCAGGATTCACATGAGATGGCATCAAAGTTGTATCCGAGCGCCCGGTCTCCACACACGCCGCAATACTTGTCCTCTTTGGACTTGCCGCGAGCTCGCATCATCGGCTCCGGCTCCTGCTCCATCTTCAAGAATACAGACTCCCATAGGGCATGTAGACCTAGAGTGGAGAGAGGCAGAGTATATCAGACTGACCAAAAACAATATTGACTCCAATAGAACATGTGGACCTAGAATGGAGAGAGGTGGAGTATATCAAACAAATCAACATGGAGCACACACATATCTGATACAGTTAGGCTGAACAATGTACAGGAAAAAATTATGAACAATGTGCAGGAAAAATTCCAAAGGGATGTAAGTCTCATGCATTGAATAAGCAAAATACACGCAAGTCAAATTTGGGATAGACATGTGAACATTGAAATAATGGAACTTTCACAAAATACAATGTTTGTGGCATCAAGAACATCAACATAAAAATGTCCTCCCCAAATGCTGACAGAAATGCTTTTATAATCATTCCGAATAATAGACTTCTACCTGCTAAGGTGATTTCCCACAAAATTGAAATCCATTACAAACAAAAAGTGTGTTGACAAACAGTTAAGCTCAGAGGCGGATGTACAGGGGGGGGTCAAGGAGTTCAAACCCCCCTTGGGACAGGATCAAAAATAAAAATTTTAAAAAATTTCGCCAGAAAAACAAAATCAGCTTCTAAAAACCACAACAAATCTTACACGGGAGGGGAAAAACCTCCTCCCGACCTTCTTTTGGCTCGGCGCTACGCGCCTCGGATTCGCTCGAATCCTAAACAGCCCCTTACTGAAAACGTAGACCTGCCACTGAAGCTAACTTGAGCTTTCCTATTAACTTCAGTAAACAACATGGAAGTCATTCACTGCATTGTCTGATGAACCAGAGGTAAAATAATGAATACCTGAACAAAATATTTTACGATTTTAATGCAATAGGTGCCCTTTTCATCTACCAAAGATTATAAAATCGCACTTTCAAGACACCGCCAAAGTTAAACATTTCAACTAACTTTATTGATACGTACACACTCTGCAATTAAAACCTAGTTGCGCTATGATTTTAACTTGGGTCCAAGAGGGGACTGAAACGTTACCACTGACTTCACACCTCCCGAAACATAGACAACAGTGGGAAAGGGCCTTAACTGTACTAAAGCATGTGAGCAATGTATGTAGTCAAATAATGTCTTTTTACTCACTCTGTTATCATACAAATGGCACAATTCCAATACAAAAACATAATTTAATGGTACAATGTTATGAATTCACATTTAAATCCACCATCAAGCAAATTGCACTTTCCAAAAGGGGCTAACACTTTAAAAAAGTGTTAACTTTCTAAATCTACAAAAATTCCAGAAACCTTTCTGAAATGAATCATTACCTTAGGCTAGTTACATGTGTGTAATTGTTTCGCCAATGTACAACCTAGACATGTATGAATGTAGAAGGGTACACACCACATGTACAACCTCGACATGTATGAATGTAGAAGGGTACACACCACACATGTACAACCTAGACAAGTATGAATGCAGAAGGGCACACACCACACATGCAGAATGAAGTGATACATGACGGCAGCAGTCAATCTGACAGTAAAAAATGAAAACTAGGTCATCCACAAGTCGCCTTCTGTGTGGTGATCTCAGCCATTATCTGAACACCAGTGATGTGCTGGTCGTTGCTAGGTAACAGCAGAATGTGTAAATTTGCAAGGCCAGAGTTCCACACATTCCTGGCCAACTCAAGTATAAAGTTGGTTGAAGTACAAGTAGAGAAGTTGAATCATAACACCCTGCCTCTGGTCATGCAAGTTAGAAGCTGAACCCTGTTGTTATTGACAAGATACTGATAGTCTAAAGTGTAACTGCTTGCATCAGGATTCAGTCAAGTGAGTCAGCAAGGACAGTAATGAAGGCAAGTGTGGTCACTTTCATGCACATGAAACAAACTGCACACTGAGGCTAGGGCCCTTGTATAGCAGCCTCTCAATACACCACTACTGTATCTTTTTAGCCAAACACTAACTTTATCCTTTTCAATAGCAATTAAAGATATTTCTTATCTCTGATGTTTTATAAAAGGGGCATTAAAGGTCACATAAGACAATTTGGACAATTACACAAGCACCATAAGAGGCCTACAGTGAGGTAGTCAAGGAGCTATGCTGGAATACCCAGCCATAACAGATCCAGCCAAACACAGCATGGCTCACAAAGCACAGTATTAATTATCTCTAGCCTGCATATCACTGCTACTAGTAAACAACACAACAGCCACTCGGTGTTACAAGATATTGCCAGATTCGTTACCAACATAAAATTCCGTCATCAAGAACTGTCTCTTTAAAGGAAAACACTCATACACAGTTAATCTTTTTCTTCCAGTTACAGTGACAAGTTGAGAGTGACCTCACTGTTTAATGCCAACTTGTGTAGTATTCTTCCATAGATGCCTCCCATGGCATGGCATCTGCTCTTTCCCAAAACAAATGAGAAAATAACACAGAAAACTTACATCAAAGCTTTTTTTAACTTTCATGTTCGTGCACATTACAATTACATAACTTCAGGTGAGGCTTATTTTAGTTATGGTGCAATGAATGCTGGATAATTAGTGTGAGTCAGGAGCCATGTTTTTCATGGCTGATTATATCTCAGATAATTAAAGAGAGACAAGTCCTACTCACTTTTAAGATTTCACTCTCAATAACATTCCTGACTATAAGCTATGATATCAAATGACATATTTAATTGTTAATCTCAAAACATGAGAAAATCAGGGAGGAATCTGGCAAAAACTGACACGTACAATGTACAGACATTACTTTTTATACAATCAGTCAATGTTACGCCCTGTCTACACTCTCTGGAGTGTGCAGCCTGTACTTTGGACGATACCACAAGTCTGTGTTGTCACCACTACATCCACTACAAGCAAATCTCTTAGCAGACCACATTCCCTCAAAAAAGTGCAGACTGCTCTTAAGATTTTGCAAAATTCAAAGAGAAATATCAGATTTGCTGCAAATTGCCACAGCGGAGAGATCTTGATAGTAAGTACATGTAGAGCCCTACAAACATGTCCAAATTTGGCAAACTTCAGAACATCATGTTCTGGAAATGATTGGTTGCCAAAAAACCTTTGAGAATTTTTTTAGTTTTTTAATTGATTGAGTTTTGCATAAGAGCTATCAAAGAATAGGGCTTTCATGAAATAAATGAAAAACTGTATGAAACAAACCAAAACAACAAGTATGAAAAGTGTAACTGAATTTTTCAGCGTTTTTATCAAATGATATTTGTTCATGTAATTGATACAATTGTTATGCTACAATTGCACCTTTCATTGTAGCTAAACTACACAAAAATATGGCCAGGTGACACAATCACTGGCAGCTAGGTATAAAGTCAAAAATCAAATTTTACAGAAAACATAGATCTACTTTTGTTGGATTAAATTGTTACATTGTGTAGACATTTGGCTGAGTGCTCATGTCCTACCATAACCATGATTGCTTCTCCAAAGACTGAGTGATCAAGACTAGTTTATCACCACTTTGTATTTATTAATATGAGGGTGTTAAATCTCCCTCCTTTAATCTTCAATTTCATACATAGTAATCTAGTCAGTCTCGTGAATAATTCATAATCAGTAATACCAACACATGTTTGTAGTGTGCAGCTTAATTACCGTATACGTATGGTGACACCTGGGGTCCGTTTCATGAAAAGTGACTTACCGGAGCCACGCAGTCATCTGACATTTTTCTTTTTGGTCATCCCTGTTCCAGGTAACAGCATCTCCCACCAATAACAGCTGTAGAACACATAGATTGTGTACAGTGTTCTCCATGATATGGTTTGAAAAATCACACCTCCTCATAATTGCCGAAAAGACCTCTTTTAATCATTTCAGATAGGTAAACATTCAAATTAACCATAGTAAAGCCCTGGGTGCTTAAATTGGCAACCTTGGAAATCGAGGTGTGGCGCTTACCCCGGTATTCCCAGGTTGGCTTGCTTGGCAATGAAGAGGTGCTATATATAGAAAAAATTGGTCAACACCTGTTACTCTGGCTTCTGATATGAACAATGCCGGGATTTTTCTCTACGAGAAAAGAATTATTCTTTTGAAGAATAAATTGGCAGCATAGTATGAGAGGCAGTGATTGACTTTAAACCTGATGTCAATTTTTGAATATTCTTAATGCACTGCAGAAGACACTAACAACACAATGTCCCTGGCAAGCACTGACACAGTTAACAAGTGTGACACACATGGAGTAAAATGATTTTAAAATTTAATCACGAGCTGAGCGGAGTTCCGTATTTTTGGTTATGACTTTTTAAAAGGCCAAATCCAGGAATGCGATTGCAAATATGCCTTTACTCGTATTTTCGAGCGCAGATTTTCACCTTTGTCAAAAAGCAGGATAGTCGTATCTTTGCTCAAGTGACTCTTGACTGTATTTGGTATATAACCATCAATTTCATTCAAAAATAAGTTTCATTTTTCAATGACAATACATACTTTCCAGAAAATGGCGTTCTCGTGAAACTTTTGTCAAACATCTAAGAAAAATGCTGACTTCGTAATAAGAATGGTTTGTACAAACAAAACTAAATTAAGAGTGTTCAAACAAAAAATATTGTTATTTTGGAAACTTTTGTGGAAAATATTGCCACAAATTCTCAAACTTATATCAGAAATTACTTGATGACAATTGTACCACTTGAACCATGTTCATAATGCAGTTAAACGGAATACACATACGTACTAGGTTGAACATTGTTGACATGAACAGAGCTAATTAGGAAAACTTAATATGACAAGCAACCTCCATGTAGACGTCAGAAGTCATCACCTTTTAATTAGGAATGGATTGTCCAAATGCCAAGGTCTCCCAACAAAGCTACTATTACATAATAACAAAAATTTAACGAGACATCCTAATTAATCATCTGTCCTCACTTTCACTACAGGGCCTTTCGTACTAACATCGATGCGTCGATGGTTTGGGGAGTTGCAGTCGGTATGAACGCTTAACTGCCATCCTGGATTGTAGTTAACAGCTCCAGTTAACGTCACAGTTAACAGGTGGATTTAACAGCGCAGCATCGATGCTGCGGTGCAGTATGAACGGTTAACTTTGGTCCAATCGAAGTTATCGCCTGGTGCCAATGTTATCGTCAACAGTTAAAGGGTAGTGCCATCACTAATAGCTGCTTACATTTTGCTCTATAATAACCAATGGATTTAAAAATAAGTTTAATGTCAATTAGCACATGTAAATGTTCCCAAATTGTCACATTGAAAAAAATCTTAGCTTGCGATAACTTTGATGACGACAGCATCACCTACCATTTACTTCGATGTTCATTAAACTATCGAAGCCAATATGAACGGTCCAGTTAACTGCGCTGTTTATATCGACGCTCCGCTCAGACCAGAGTTAAGTCAATACGGAAGGGCCTTATAACTCCTTACATCTGACCCAAGCTCTATAGATGCCACGAAAACACTTCCCTTACGAAACGGAAACCGCGCATTCCATTTCTGTCCCATAATTCAACATTCCAGTTGAACCGACCAATCATTTCAGAGGCAACTAACTCGCGGAAGGCACTCTCACAAAACACTAGCCTTTCACTAGTGTGACTTTACATGGTCTTGCGTGATCTGGCTTTTCTTGGGTCTCCAAAACACACTGCTGATGGGCTTGTAACTTTGACATATCACCTTGTTGCAATATTTTACTTGCTAATTACCTATGATTCTTAACATTTTACCATTATCTATTAACCTAGGCTTAACACTTGTTTTAATGCTAACATTTACGGGTGAGAATAAACACAATAAACTAAATAATATGTCAGCATATTAATCTAGACACCCCTGAGACTGTAGCCATGTACAGCTACTCATTTTATGACAGCAAACGGCCTAATTCGATTTCCAGTTTTTAGCCAGTCAAACAAGACAAAATGCAGCCACAACGAACGACTACATATCAGGCTGTACAAATCTACTGAAGTTGAAAGTATATTTTCCTGTTGTAAGCTAGATTCCTAATGAACTCCCAGTTTCACCGTTGGTTCACAAAGTCATGTACCTCCTAACATCATAGCAATTACACAATAAATCTATGAACAGCTGATGAATATGCCAACAACCATCAAGTCAATAAGCCTGACCCTTATCGACTCTTGGGGATACTTCCATTGTTTCGTTCATTTAAAAAACATTCAAGGCAAGTAAGATGTTCATAACTTACGAACATTGCCCGACTGTACAGTTAAATACCCAAGCACTATACAGTGAAATAAATTAATTATGTTTTTTGCTTGTAAGACATGACAAGATAGCAGAGAGTCTTACAAGACTATGCTCATTAAAACCAGCTGGTGTTTTACTGCTATGCAGATAGAACAGTTTAACAAACTCATCAGCTCAGCAATTAGGCAGGTAAAATTAATCTTTCTGTCTTGGGGTGTGGCAACTGAGGACGGTCATCCTATTGAATTTGGCCCGATTTAAGCAGGTGAGGTACGCGGACTGCCCGCTGTGAGGCATCAGCTGGTAATGCCACTGTTGGGTGTCCGTGATTCAACAGACCCTAAGTTCTCGGAGGCAGTAAACCACAGGGTGTGCACCTTCTTAATTAAACATAACATTTGACCTTTCTTTGTTTAAAAAGATATCTAGTCCCTTAGGGTAAGAAGTAAGATACTACACAACCAACAATTGAGAAAATCCCAGAATGGATGAGACAACTATCTTACTGTTAAGTATGACAGGAGACACAAGGAAAATATGTGATATTTGTTCACAGTCTTGCATTCATAACACCATCTGATTGATTGAGCACCTGTCCATGTGACAACTATACACAGCACAGGAGTCATGTGGATGAAATAAACCCATAGTTAGCATGACAAAAGAAATGCTTGAAAATGTTAAATATTGAGCAGGTCATCCAAATGGGGAACAGGTCATAAAATGTTGACAAGTTGAACAGCGAGTAGCCACACCATAACATCTTCTATTCACCGATTGAGAACAAAAGATAGAGACACAATCCACCTATTCCAGCATTTCAAACACATCAAATTTATGTTGAATTTTAAAAGTAACCTTAGCTAAAAGAGTTCACCCTAACAAGATGTGTTAGCAGTTTCATGTACCGTATAGTACCAGGCAAGGGTGTAGTACCAGGCGAGGGTGTAGTACCAGGCGAGGGTGTAGCGTCAGGCAAGGGTGTAGTACCAGGCGAGGGTGTAGCATCAGGCAAGGGTGTAGTACCAGGCGAGGGTGTAGCGTCAGGCAAGGGTGTAGTACCAGACGAGGGTGTAGTACCAGGCGTTACATTCCTGTTTCTACAACCACTAGACACCACAGCTTATAGTCAGCTGGCTACTGTAATGTCATACCACTACTTCCTGTAGTTAAACATAGGCTATGACCACAAACCCTCCAACCAAAGTTTCACTCAAGACAAACTGTTTAAACCAACAACCTTTGTTCAAACCTGAGACCTTGACCACACTAGACACCTTGGATCACAACAGACCAGATGAACACCAAAATCCATAGTCAAGTCCTCAGTACATTTGTAAGACTAGACCAAAAGTGAGGAGACAAACTGCAGTTTCCACCAGTCTTCATTCTGGGGTCCAAAGTTTAAATCTCACAGAAGGACAGCATTCATATGCATTGTACTCATTAAGTAATGCTCTGTGATTAGTTAAATTCTCACACTTCACACAACTGTCAACCCCACAAAGGGAGCCTCACAGTCCTTCTCCCACCTATCACAACAGTGCCCATGGTGGGCTAGTTCTACACAATAAAAGTTTACATTGTAGTCAATCACCAATATTGATCTGTGGCTTGACCAGAGAGCCAGTCATACAACCAGGGATCCATTACACAGGGCCACAGGATATCCATTGGTGAAACAGTGATCAAATCCCATGATTATTAATAAATCAATTGACAGAGTGAGGATAATAAACCATTGAGTGTAATTTAGTGTGAACATTGAACCAGAATATTGTTCTAATGTTATGCAATGATTGGAATGCAATAAAACATTGAAAACTGCAAAGTGGTGAGAGATCCACTCCACTGCTATTTTGCCAGAGATGAAAATTGTAAATCTTGTTTTTACACCCAGACATTTTGGCTTGAGGAATGAGTTCTAAGACTCAGTTAGTAACGAGTGTTAGAAAAGCTCACACAATTAAGCAAGATAAAGACTTTTCATGCCCGGAAAGATCTTCTCATTCTCAGGAAAATCTGACATGTTATCTTGACAGACACCATTGTATAAAAGATCATGACCATAACACATCTCTCCCGTATTGCCCAGGGCTTGCTATTTAGCACAGGCAATGTGTTCGTTTTTGTCCATTATGCTTCTATGTTTATACCAAATCATTTTTCGTGTACACTTTGAAAAAAGAAGCACATATATTCTTCAACTACACATTTAAGTTTACTTTAAAAATAAACTTAATTAATACCTTGGTTTTGTTTCAAAATAAAAAAATTGCAGGCTACTTGGCTGGGCCCATTGCACTTATCACCTGGAACCATTTTTATGCATATTAACATATAGATAATAGTTTTGTTTTCAAGTTACACATGTTTTAATCATGTTGCTTTATGACCATCATTTTAGGCAACTGTCTATTTTCATCATCATGGGCACATTTCTTCAAATACCTAACATGCTTCCTATCAAGTTAGGATGCCTATACCCAGGGCTTTATCCAGGATTTCGAAAATTGGGTGTCCAAAATGGGGTTTCCAATATTCCAGGGCGTCCATGATTCCCACACGTAACCCCCCACCCCCAGCAATCCCCCCAGACACGCACATTTTTCACAAAAGGTTTTTACATTTAAGTTTACAAAACAGCCTTCTGTAGTGAGCATTTTTACTAAAAAAAATGTAGACCAAGAATTTTATAATGCTATCAACCAAGTGTGAGCACAGCAACATTGTATATACTTTGTATATGCATTGTATATGTCTTCCTGCTTTGAAAAAACAGCCCCACTGTGAGCCTTCAGAGACTTCCTAGTATTCCTTACAATCTGTGAGTCCAAACTTGAAAGGTTCATATTGACAGTGGGCCTCCAAATGATACATTGGGCTTCCTTGCCAGGGCCGCCAGATAAGTACTAGGTCGTCCATTTGGACGCCCAGGATGTACGCTACATAAAGGCCTGCGTATACCTTTAACATATTTGGTGATTACGAACACAAAAGACAATACCTGGACAACCGAACACTTAGTCTCAGGACCATGTTTTCTCTAAACAACTCTGAGTTTCTTAAGCACACGAGTTGATTTGGCAACCTGCAGCTCGCCAATACAACCACAAATTTTGTTTGGCGACCAGAAAGCATTTGCTGAGTCAACCTTACTCCTGCAACTTCCACAAGCACAAACATATTTGTTCAAAACTATCAAATACTGCTTATACAAATGCATGTCTAAGAACGAGCCTTATCCATGAAAACTTCTAACATTGCTTGGAAAATTCGGAAGTCTTAATTTTTGGAAGTTCACGTTTTGGGCTGAGAGACATTCAAGAAAATCCTAGAAGTCGAAACAATTTTGTAGCTATTCGAATAAATAAACAGAAGTGGCATATTCTGAGCAAAAATTTCCATAACTATAGGAGTTATAGAAGTATCCATAAACAAGTTCTTTAGAAAAACATGGTTAAGTAACCACATAATTAGTTCCTTCAGCCACCAGGGATTTTAAGAGTTTGTGGATTCAATTCATAAAACTAAGTATGGCCCATGAAGAGGAAGGTTGTCTTTTTCTTCAGTCACTCTCCTTCTTAAGGCATCAAGTCCACCATGAACACTCACTGTCTCCCTCTTCAGGCTTCAGGCCCGCCACGAGCACTCACTCACTGTCTCCCTCTTCAGGCCTGCCATGAGCACTCACTGTCTCCCTCTTCAGGCTGCCATCAGAACTCTTTCCGTTTCATAATGGAAAATTTGGGCATGACAGATTATTTTACAAATTTTTTAATCTTTAAAAGGACGTGATTATTTGATAAATTTCAAGTTGATCACTTGTCATCACCATCAGATTTCTCTTACGGTAACCATGGTAACCATGGTACCTAAACTTCCGACAAAGTGAAACCTTCCTTCTGCAATATACCTTAAAAGCCCATGGCTGGAGGAGGGTGTTGTAGACGGTCATGGCTGGAGGAGGGCGCTGTAGACGGTCACGGCTAGAGGAGGCCGCTGTAGACGGTCACGGCTGGAAGATGGCGCTGTAGACAGTCATGGCTGGAGGAAGGCTCTGTAGACGGTCACAGCTAGAGGGGGGCGCTGCAGACGGTCACGGCTAGAGGAGGGCGCTGCAGACGGTCACGGCTGGAGGAGGGTGCTGTAGACGGTCACGGCTGGAGGAGGGCGCTGTAGACCGTCACAGCTGAGGAGGGCGCTGTAGACGGTCATGGCTGGAGGAGGGCACTCTAGGCGGTCATGCAAGAGCTCACCACTTTACTCCAGAAGATCCAACTATCATACAATTTCGTTTTGGATGCAATGTCACTTTAGTAAAATGAATGTTTCAGAAACCGTACACTTTTATGCAAATGGTTTTAAAATTCACAGTATGTCATATTGTGTGTTAAATTGGTGGTACTTTACTATAATTGATACATGTCATTGAAATCAATCATTACAAATTCTAGTCATGGAATCGCTTCTTAACAGTATTGACCAGATAAGAAGAGTATCAGCACAGGTGTGCAAGTGATATTTAACTATTACATAGTCACAACTGATATAGCCACAGCTGTTTCGCAGAATCCCCCAGAAAACATTGGACATCAAAAACTTTCAATGCAGGAGTGAATGACCTGAAAATGACATTCACTAAGATGGGACTTGAAGGTCACTAGTGACTGTGAAACTAGGTCACAATGGGAGAGTTGTTATATTTATCAGTTACAATGTCTCTGTAAATTTACCAACTAGATAACAGCCTCCAGGAATCTTCACCACTGTCTCTGTTAACATACTGCCTTGCAAACTAAAGAAACTTGCAGAGATGTACAAAGCCAGGTGGATCGAGAATTATCGGAGGCCACAGCTAGCTTCTGTATAGCATTGCAAGTAAATTGTGTGCATTCTGAAATGCTAATTAAAAAGAACGATCACAAACTCACTGCTAACAACTGTAGAGCAGGGTAACAAGACAGAGGCCTGCGAGATTTCAAACATTTTGACAAGAACAGCCAATTATGGCTCTGAAAACAACATTTGTAGGATCATTAAACCTTGCCATGCTGGGAGAGTTATCTGACCTAACCCAACATTTTTGTTGCAATCTATATTATATATATACGCACGCAGTGTTTATCTGGATTCTGTATGAAACATTGTTCTGAGACTTGCATCTCAGAAAAGCCAGTCTGGTGAAGCAAAGACCACAACCTATCCTTCTGTTATCAGTGCTTGGTTGAGAGAAGTGTTGTTTTTTGAGATTACCCAAGAACATTGAAATATTAACATGAAGTAGTACTTGAGCTAAAAGCACTACTCAGCCTTCAACCAACAAAACTGATACAAAGCGTCAACATATCGATTTGCCAAGTTTTTTTCATTAACACATTACAAAGTTGTAATAACCAGATCTAATAATCAAAAAAGCATATTGTTAATCGTTTGGAAATATTTTTCGAAAAATGTTGCAGTGTTGTCCACAGATTGTTTTCACTCATCATTTGTGTCAAGTTTAAATTTTGTAGAGCAAGTTTGGCTTACTTGTTTGCGTAGAGTTAGAAAATCTATAAGAGTTTAAACACTGAGAGATTGGTCATTTCTTCACTCACAAGTAAGGATATTTTAGACAACTGGTGCCAGTTCAATGCTTTATTCCAAGACTAAACACACAAATTCCACATAGTATGGAAATGGACAACACTTACCAGTACAGGAATTTTGTAATTCCAGTTGGGTTTATATTTTCAGTTGTATGTAGAACACTGCACTGTACATCTAAGCAATACTGTAGCTTCACTGTAGGTACAGAAGTCATCATCCCTTACAATACTGTGGATTCATAGTAGGTACAGAAGTTACCTTTGGTTACATGAAGCAGTACAGTAAAATCTCACCAATTCCAGACAAGTAATTTCTGAAATTGATCGTGTATTGTTTCGTTTTCTAAGGCTTTTAACATTGTTGTGATTATCCCAAATTTCTCACAACACAGTCAGGTGATGATTATGTTCTTGAACTTATACAGCGCTAGACACTTAACCGATGCATTTCGCGACTTGGTGAAAATCCCAGGACGCTAATGGAAATAAGAGGTGGCCAAAACTGACGTAGCGTCAATTAAAAAGAAAGGGTGTGCCGTTCTCAAAACTTACGCGTACCTCTTCAATTTCTTCCGCAAAAATATGTACCATTCAATCTCTAATTCAAATCTTCCTACCAACGAAGATAGAACGCATACATCGCAGGCATATCGGACTTGCCTGATTTTTTGCCAAACAATTCCAACTTCCATCTGCTTACTTCCTGTTGCAATTTCGTGTGTGATGTGTGCGGACTGCGGTGGTGGCAAATGCACTGATTTCACAAAATAAACTGAACAATTGTGAACCAAATATGTTAAATCTAGGAAAACTATCAGTAATTTAAAGTTTGAAAGGAATTTTGGGAGAATTAGCCTCGAACTTTGATACTCGCAGTGGCAACTTTATTGCGACTTGGTATTTTTCCAAAGTTGCCAAACACAATTTACTTCCAGCTTCCCTAAAGCTGTAGTTAGCTCCTTTTAGAAGACTGTGCTGCAAAAAGAAGTTGTGATATTCAAACATACCAAAACACTAATCACACAACAGTCAGCTTCACATCTCTGTGGGGGCCCTGTTTTACTAAGGCCTGCTGTGAAAACTGCAGGATTGGTTTCTATAGCAATCTATGGCATCTGAGAATAGCTTTCAAACATTCCAATGTTAGATATGAAGTATTCAAAACAGGAGACACACTGCATGTCTACTCCTCATCAACCAATGATCAACCATCAACAAAGACAGATCAAAAAGTATGAACAGATAAACAAAATCTCATTTGACAAATGTGATGAAATCAGCCACATGCAAAATTAAGTTGACAATTAATACTACTCAAAAAGAGATTTAGCTAGAAACAGTTCAGTTAACGTGCCAACTCAGAATGCCCAATGGGCCATTTTACTTAAACATATTTTGAATAACAAACACATTTGTAAAAACATAAATCTTGGTAAAAAAATTCAGCATGAAAAAACATGCGATGGTGCAAAAGTTCAAGAGGAGGCAAAAAAGACTATGAAAGGCTAGCAGGACTAGTGTCACTTTCTCATCAGCAGCACGACTTCCATGTTTCAAGGACTTTTAGTCAGTGGGAAAGTGTAACTCCCGGAGTAAAATATCGCAACTCCTCTCAAAAGGTGGATGAAACTGTGAAGCTGCACAACTCAACTTCAATTTGATGGGAGTGGTTACAAGCAACAAATATATTATATTGAATCAACTATGCCACCTGGTGTTTAATCCTTAAAACTGAGGGTAACTATGATGTTACCAAAGAGACGTTATTAGTAGCAAAAGGGGTGAAGGGTGTACGCTAATGGGAAAGCGATGTAAGACTGAGCCAGTTGTCCACCAATAGTAAGTTAATAAAATCAGTGTGATTCTCCTTTGCTCCTATCCTTGAGGCTCATTAGAATACCAACAGTGCACAGTCTAACTCATAATACATGCCCTCCCAGCCAATAGTACAAAAGTTTGGCCTACAGAAAATATATTTCCTGAGAAATGGAAGCAAAGGTCATGCTTTCAAAACAGCAGAAAATGTTACTGCTAATCTGTGTCAAATCATGACAACAGTCAAATTACAAAAGGCCACTTACGCATTAAAATCACATGTGATTACTTTCATGCTGATCTGCAGAAATTTAGTTACCATTTGTTTAATTCAACCCATTCGATGGGAGATCCTTTTGATCAATAATTAATATTTGACATATTGTACGTAATCAATAGTTCTCTCCAAATGGATGTGCATAATTATTTCACAACTGCAATAAAATACAAATATGCTGTGTAAAAGACAGCTCACCAAACCTAGTAGAAAAAGATCACAGACGGCATAGATGAAACAATGCATTCTCAATTATTGAATGATTAATTCAAGAGAATACAATGAAAATGAAAGCGCTCGGAGGAGCGACACTTGGCGAAATCAACGAAAAAAAACGACGGCGGAAATGACAACGACAATGATGATTATGATGACGATGATGAACTATATGAGAACATCAATGTGCCGAACTAAGATGCCACAAATGAGTAACAAATAGGCTATAGTCTTGTTCACTAGAGGTAAACCAACAACAGCAGCAGAATTGGTCAACAAAGGGACAGCATTACAAGAAATCTCCAATCATTCAAAAAGTAGATGTCCTAGAAGAAAAAAGGAAAATATTTTTTGAAAGCCCGTTGAAAACTCTATCTAATGGTATAGGTTTACCAAATTCCGTAAAGTTTTCGAAAATTGCGTTTTTTGGAAACTCAAATGCAAATAACTCAAAAGAAACTAACACCTGAAAAGTTTCAGAGCAACTGGTCCTACAATGCGCCCTCTACAGGACAAAACATTTTTGTCCCAAAATTGAGGTGCGCATGCGCAATGGCCGATATTTAAGCCATTTTCAATGGGAAGTGAATGATTTCCAGTACATTAGTAGTACACGTCAGCAACAATGCTTGTGCTGATTTTCAATTGCTTATGTCAAAAATTGCGGCCTCCATGAGCATTTGAATCTGAATTCGAAAACAAAATGACCACCACGTCCGCCATCTTGAATCCAATCACGACCAAAAACAATATGGTTCAAGTACTTCCGGGACTACAGGGGGTGTAAAAACTTTGTGGAAATCCAACGAAAAATGTGACCTGTAGAGTGCGAATAAACAAAAAAACAAACTGAAAATGATTAGTTCGCCAATGCACCCTCTACAGGAGAAAACATTTTCGGCCAGATATCGAGGTGCGCATGTGCCATTGCCATTATTTCTGCCATCTATGACCGGAAGTTAGCGATTTATGGTGCAGTTGTAGTGCTTGTATGCTATAATGATCGTACCAATTTTCAATCCTGTACATCGAAAAATGCGGCCTCTATGAGCATTTGAAGCTGAAACCGGAAACAAAATGGCTGTCACATCCACTATTTAGAATCCAATCATGACCAAAAACAATAAGCTTCCAGGACTTCCCGATCTACACATCGTGTGCGAATTTCGTGTGAATAGGATGAAAATTGCAACCTGTAGAGTGCAAACAAAAAAAAGAAAGCGCTACGAGGAGCAAAACTTGGTGAAATTAACAGATAAGACGACGAATTTCGCCAAGCAATTAGTGTCAGAGCAATATACTTGGCGAAATCACAAAGTAATATCAAAGCAAACTTGTGACATGCACATCTTATGTCAAGCTGACAACGAAAACCAATGACATCTGTGATACATGCTGTCTACAACCAAGTGAACATAGTATAAGACAACTTGCCACAGGGGACAATCTGGTCATGGTTGAAACTTACTGTAGAAGCAGACCACACTGACCAAAACCATAAGTTATAACCTTCAGAGGCCAAGGAGACTAAATTCAGCTTCAGGGCTAACTCTTACACCACAGCTCAGTTAGGATCATTTACCAAATCACAGTTCAAAGAATGAAACCACCAAACCAGTCTCAAGTAAAACTGACAATTATCAGACGTTCAAGCCTAACAAGACATTTTTCTTACCCTGATAATTTGTCGTCAAATGTTACTGACTTCTCATTTTCTTCTATAAATTAGTTTCTGACTTTTCACTAACACTTGTCAATCTGTGGGGTGGGTAGAAAGTAAAGCTAAGTAGTGGAAGAACCATGATTCCATTCTTGTCTTTATTAGTCTATTTCATGGGTATGTCTTTCCTTGCATTGTCAACTAATAAAGTTAAAGTGAGCATTAGCAGGTCATGAACCAGTGGCTTGACACTCAGCTAACATAAACTGGGTGAATCACTAAGACCATGTTGGTCTGGTTTTAATTTGACTACCAGCCTGCTGGAGCAATCCCACTGGGCTAAGCGTGTAATGGAGATTCTGTGTTAGAATCCTGTGAAGACAGGATCACTGCATTTTTCGTCTGAGTTGCCATTTCACAGATTACATGGACTGAACAGTGGCATGAACAGGAGTGTGTGTTGCAATGTCTATCACCTGTAGCTTACACTTAACCATAACTAGTATTTTAAAGCCTTCTCATTACACGTATCAAAAATAGCGCTATTCCATGTTTCAAGTAAAATTCTGAGCCATGTTTCTATGCTCAGAACCACGTTGTTTAAAATATTGAGACACATAAATGAAAAGGCATGCATTCTGTCTGCTTGTCAAGATGACGCAAAGTAGTGTTTTTTATTCTCTTTCTGTAAAAATGACAGACACTAGTCAAAATAATGTAATCGTAGACTTTGTTTCTGTAAATGAGCAAGAAAGATTAGAACACGAAAACAGTGAAAATTTGAAGAACACCTTATACCATGTGAGCACTTTGGCTCAGGGGAATCTTGATTGAAATAAATATATGCAAAATTGGACACCGACACTCCTGTTTCACAAAACACAGGGCAAAAGCAGGTAACGATAGTGAAGAAATCGACTTATTGAGCTGGAAGCCTGAGGAAGCACAACTGTGAAGTTCAGAGAGCTCCTTCCTCCCAATGAATCACATTTGACAAGATTAAGACCAGGTCGACTTAGAACACAGCTTCTGACATTGGACAAGTATTTGTATAACCAAAATCAATGGTGGTTCTATTTGAACTTGCCCATTGAAACAGCCAAGTTGGAGGGGCTGATAATAAAAATAAACATTTAGCTGGCCAGAGAATAGTTTTTGTCAGGACTTAGTTAGAAAGGCCAATACGGGCGACATAACTTTCCCTGTAGTCGAATCTACGACCATTTGTGGAATTAATACTGAGTATTTTTTGAAACACTACAAATTTCAAAATACATGAAAACAGTATTATTCACAACATAGAGCTTGGATTCATTTGACCCAATTTCTAATTCTGCGTATAAGACCGGCACAGATGAATGGGGTCAAAACGCAAGATCTTTCCTTCAAAGATATTTTGAAACATAAGGATGTTTGAGTGAACCGTTTGAATGTCTCAGCACACAGCAACGGCAACTTGACAGTATGATGGCAGCGAAGAATTCACAAAAAACCTGGGAAAAATTGCATCGTATTAAATCCATGAAAGAATACAGAATGCTGTCTACCAACTACCCAATCATCATCTAGCGTTTCTCGAAATCATTTTCACCTTCAAATACTTCCTTCAAAATTGCTAAGAAAATTCCACATGTTGGTTGATACACAGCCTTAAGGTTTTCTTCCTATGTACATTTGTTGAGATGTTCAGCCATATTGTCTTTTAAACTGAAGAAGCTAGTCGGAGAATAAATGTAAAATAAAAATCCCACCAGAAGAATGGCAAAACTGATTTCATGGGCATTTCTTTGTTCTTGACATTTACACTGAAAATATGTAGATCCAGATTATGAAAACATTCAAAACCTATTTCTAAACAGGAAAACTAAGCTACAACCTAACTAAACTAATTCAACCTTCAGTGAGCATGCACAAACTGATGGCTTACTACTTTATGTCCACATTCACATGAGAGGTGAAAACGCTTACATATTTGAGCCAGACAAGAGGAGCTGTCCCCAAAAGGATAATTTTTGCCAGCAGTTAAGTTTCCTTACCACCAGAATTGCTTTTGAGTGAAAATTCATGTCAAACCCCANTACTGGTAAAAAGTACTGGCTAAAAGCCTAAGGATTTCGACAGTTTATGTAAGAAATGCCTCTGATATGAAATAGGACACCAAGTGTTTTCAAAGATGCCAAGACTAGTGGAAAGTAATCCTCAGTCACTTCCAGCCCATTCATGCCAGCTTTCATTATTGTGAGCGTCCTGTCTACAGACAAACATTGCAGGCACAATGAAACCTGCAAGAACAAAAGTCAATATCCTGTTCTACCCAAATAGACTATATAACCCCACAGGCATTTGTTTGTTTTTCTGAAATAGCAAGGCCTTGAAACAGGTGCAAGAGACCAGATGGGTGGCATTGGCTGGGAGGGCTTACTACAGGTGAGGCATACCCCCACCCCTCAAAAGAAATACTGGGACCATAAGCAGTTAACGAGGGGTGGACCTTGAGTTACACAACATGGCTCTCATTTTAGTTTTTTTATATTTTTGAAGACGGCTTTTTGTAATGAGCATGAAGGCAATGTTGGGTATCTTGTCGACTGTTATCATGAAAAAATCATAAATGTAAAAAATAAGAACTCGTTTCAACTCAAAATTACATACCACTTGCATAGTTTTGCCTGTCGGCTCATCACAAAACTGATATCAATATGTAGAACACCAATACATAGCTCGATTTGGTGACATGCATCTTGCCAATGCAACTTCAGATTGTCTTTGGTGACCTGGCAAACATCCCATGTCACCACAAAGTGTGCGACAGTGAGTATCATAAATGAGACAATAATTCACCTGAAATTCGCTTCAAAACTTGTGGTTTCCAAACTTCAAATTAAACACATCTTTTCCTATATTCAATGCGTTTGGTTCACAAGCATCCTGTTCATGCCACCCTCAGCAGTCAGGACATATCAAACATACTGCCCACGGGGAAACTAGGTCGCAAGCTCCTCGCATCGAGAGTGGTATATTGTCGTATCCATAGTTCACTTTTTTCTTACAATAAAGATAATGGCAAGCATTTATCGGTAACCAGCTGATATGCAGGCTGATGTGTGCCCAAGGTATGATATCCGTGTGACCTGAATTGTAATAGCCAACAAAGACACAACAAAGGAAAACAATGGTAGTGTCCATAGGCGATAACGCCATTTGCATGGATGTTGCAAGTTAAAACAATACCTTGCGACCTTCAGACGATGTCCTATGGCATGGGTCAAGTTACTACAGGAAGTAAACAGATGGAAGTCGGAATTGCAAAATCATACAAGGTCCGACCATGAAACACGTGCCTCTAGTATTTCCGATCATCTGCGTTCTCTGTACGTAAAAGGAATTCATTAGATTGAAAAGCCCTCCAAACTGTAGACATGTTGTAATATTGTAATTCATCATATCTGCCCAACAGGCCAATATTATGGAAATGATTGAACTAAAGGCCCACAGTCGATAATTGGGGACCCGTTTGCGTACACAAAGATTACCACAGTGAGAACTTTCAACAAAAGTTTCCAGCACCAAAAGAAGACCAGATACAAATAAGCAGGATGTAGACAATTACATACTTCAAACACTTTGTCCTTTAAAAAACAATAAGAGTTATGTAGGAGCTTATGAACACCACTGTGTATTTAGTCAAATATCAACTAAGCTACTGGTGTATGACTGTCAAAGTACCGTATGTACATAGTTTTGCTCTTGTTTGGATTGTGTGAACATGTCTTTACAGTAAAATTTCACAAAATACAAAGTCAAATTGACAGAAAAAAATTATGTACGGTACAAACAAACTGGCCAAATTTTGTTTAATACAAATGTTCAAGATGAAATATTTATAGCTCTGCAACAATTTCCAAAATTATTTCGTGTTCATTTTATGCAACTTTGACTTCTTTCCCAAGAATGATTTAGGACTTTTTTATGGCTCCTCATACATATTCAAAACAGTGCATAAAGCATAGTATACACGAAAGTTTCATACGAAGTCGAACAGCCATTTGTAAGATACGATGTTCCAAGGGTGGCCAAATTCAGACATTTTTCTAGGCTCCTACGTAACCTTAAAAATTGACCCCCCCCCCCCGTTTCAGAATTCACATATATAGTATGTACTTAAAACACAGGCTACTCATAGTGGCTGAGTGCCAGACCAGATAAGACAGATATGTAGTGAAAATGTGCTCATGAGCATGTGTGAATCGGATTATCTCTCTCGATATCTCTCGACAAACTGTCTCGTATCTAGGCGATACCACCATGATGTAGACGCAACACTGTCAGGTGACCTTGATAACGACACTGAGCGAGGTTGGATGCTAACCTTAGCTAACATAGCTAACTACAAAGGCAAATAAGAAAAACCAACAAACCAGTAGCAGGAACAAACGAGTCATTAGGAAGATGGCCGCTGTACTTTGAATGTGATTCTACTACACTACTTTCCATGCTTAAATTGTTTTCTTGGCAAATAAATCTGAAATGCACGAGGACACATAAAAGGACGAGAATTTTGTCTTTACTCATAACATAGTTTTTGGTACATTGTGTATAGTGCAATGTGTTCAAACTGCGACTCACAACACAACTCCATTCTTCACTAAATTCCGAGAAAATAATTGCAAAATTGTCATTTTCCATGTTTAAATCGGTCTTTACTTCGCAAAAACAATTGAAAATAACTAAATACTTGATGAAATCTATACAGAAAAACATGATAAAAATTTATTAAAATTCTCTAAATCTTTATTTTTGCCGATAAAATTTGGCAAATTAAAATTTCACCTGTCTGCCATATTGAGTGTATACATCTCACCTCTGCAGGAATGCAACTTGCTACAGTGTATGGAATGATCTGTTAGTTTTAAATCCAGAAAATCATGCGCAACACTTTACCTAACAGAGGCAATGTCCTTGTGAGCGTATTGTAGTGTGGTCGCTAGTAAGCGTGTCACGTAAAAGCAAGAAGATTAGAAGCCATTTGCAGACAAACCTGGACGATAAGAGCATCTAGCCTTGATGTCCAAGGACTGCCCAACTGATACCTGAATGATGTATCAGTGCATATGTGATAATACGGCAGTATCACTAACAGACATGTTGGTCAGTTTCACACACACATCCACATCAGTGGTTTCCTCATTGACAGATGTGATCAACATCACAAAGCAGAAAACAAGAAAACAACAGCACTCCACCATCATCAAATATGGCCAGGAATAAAAATTTGTTTTCTCTCAACATATATGATAGTATTTCACCGATTTCATACAAAAACAAGTCCCAAAATTATGTACCTTTTGTTGTTTTTCAAGGTCTTCTTCGAACATTGTTGAGAATGTAACCAGTTTTTCAAAATATTTCCTGATGGTAGCTATGGTACTTAACTTGAAAGGGCAAAGCATCATTATTTTTGAAGCTACACAACTTTGGTGAAAAAATGAGAAAACGAAATTTCATATGTCTGCCATATTGTGTCCTAAATTGATGCCATATTATCTATGGTGACGGTCAATTTGCATAACGATAGCTCTTGATGCAAAGACACCAAATTTGTATGTTTAGATTTTTGCTAGTGAGAACCCTCAACTTAATCAGTTATTCAAATAAAAGCAGATGAAATAAAAAAAACAATAAAATATTTAACCTGTATTTAAATCGACCATTCCGTAGTTATCTGCAGAAATCAATCAATCATTTACTACTCTGACAAACAGTAATGATAAATCAGTACTTTTGGAATAGTCAAAAATTAGACTCATGCACGAAATGCTAAGATATTCTCATTACAATTTGATATTGAAAAAACAATGGTATATTCCCACGATAGACGACCTAGTTTAATTTAGATTTGGCACAAGCAAAAACCATGTAGAGTGAAGTTAGCCTCTTGCATTCAGAACACAACCATGTAGAGTGAAGTTAGCCTCATGTATTCAGAACATATCTTTCATAATTTTTATTTTACACTATTCTTCTTACTGCAACTTCTCAAAATTAATTTCTAGTTAAATATTTTAGCCTTTCTTGAAGCTGGTTGCCTGTGGTCGGGTTTAAATAGACACTACGTCTCCATCTTTAAAACTCTCATTGGGTTCAAATTTGTAGGCATAAGCACCTTAATGTTTTGCAAATGATCATTTTATCATTCGTACTAAATTACGTTTTATAACAGTAACTTTTTACACCTCAATAAACACCGCTAAGAAGACATGACTTCCGGCTGCAGCTAAAAGCAGTGCAATAACAACGTTTACCTAAGAAACCATGGTAGTTGAGCCATTTTCCATGAACAAATCTACAACAGACTTGCCAGAAACACTGTGCTTTATAGTAAGGAGTCAATAACCAATATCGCTGTTAAGTGGGAAGGTAAGCCAAGTTTTGGTGAAGCTTCAGTAAATCTAAGTTCACCTAATGGGAAAGCGACCTATGAAGTTCCCACTTGAAGGTTCATAGTAAAGGAAAGAGTTGAACATATGTTTGATCTCTAAAAATAGCTCGAATGCAAATATTTTGAACACGCAACTAAGTTGGATGTTTTCGACTAGAATAGTTTAAACATCGACCAAACAAAGGTCCTATTTCTTCGTATTCTAAGCTTCACCTGAGTTCAGACATTAACATCAAGCTTCACCTGAGTTCAGACATTAACATCAAGCTTCACCTGAGTTCAGACATTAACATAAAGCCTCAACTGGGTTAAACATTAACATCAAGCTTCAGTCCAAGGACTGAGCATTTACAGGGGAGACGGCTGTCACGGAGCAACTATCATGGAACAGCTGATGGGCGCAAGTGCGTGTGTAAACACGACGGAGCAAGTTGACTTCGAGGAGGGCATTTTTGACGCCGGTTTAAGAGGTAGAGTGAGTTGCACTGGATCAGTTGCTCCAATGTCAATTACGTGATCTACATGATCTTTCAATGCGCTTGCATAACAGCGCATATACAGGTGATCCGCTCTGGCATTTCACATGGTTTGGACGTTCGCTTTTGTTCATGCGAGCACGCGCAAACAGTCTTTGTGTCAATGACTCATGCTGATCCAGTTTGCACTCTAATGTCGTGTCGACTAAAGTGGAGCAAGTCACACCACGACATCTCGCACCCACCATGACACCTGGTCCTCTGTGAAGAACAGGTTTACAATGATAACTGAGACCATCAAGTGTTTTTAAACAACAGAACACTAAGAATGCCCCCATCTTCAGGAAAATGCCTCCTGTTTACACAATTTTATTTACTACATGACATAACAGTGTGCGTCACTTCTTTAGAATTGAACCTTCTCATTTTAATCTCTCCTATCAAGAAAGCATGAATCATTGAGCCATTGGTTACAGTTTAGGTGCAAGACAGTGTTCCCATATATTTCCAAATAGTGAAGAATAATGAAATGTGAGGGATGCAACTAGGACAACTGCAGGTGATGGAGGTGACAAGTACCTCCACCAATGAGACAGTGAATGAATTAATGGTCAGTCATGCATGAACAGGACAGTATTATCATCAACTTGGCCACTGTGACAAGAGTTGAATAGGATGAAATTTGATTTGAGGGGTGCCTTCAAAATGCTTGTGGCTGTGTGCTGAATGTAACATGATCTAACCTCGCCTGTAAGGGTGAACTATTCCAACTGGTGAAAGGGGAGCCATGTTAGTATAGAGGCTTTGTACACTGCCATCAGTGTGTGCTTAGTTAAGTCAACAATGAAATGAATAGTAGCCAATGCAGCTCAATACTGCATCAAGGAACAAGTCAAAAAATGGCTAGTTTATCTAATGGCCCCTTGTCAGTTTTACCACTAGTCATAACAGGCTCACAACCCCTACGGCATAGCCCAAAATTCAAATTCCCACAAAACTACAGGCCTGCTTTAATTATGTAGACCCAAGAATATGGACAGTACAGATAATGTGACCATGCATGGCGAAATCTCACACATATTTGTGTGCTCTTGGGTTTTTGAAAGACTCTTGCATCAACTGTAACACAGCACAATATCAACATCTCTTTTAACTCAGCCTAGTAACAACAGAATGCTGACTGCACAGACAGTTAATATATTTTTTAAACAAAAAATCGAGCAATGTTGTCAGAATCAGACCACATAGCCAGTCTTCATTGTTAGTGTTACCACAAACAGGGCTCACAAGGCAAGCCACTAGCACACCCCTTGTACCATTTGTAGACTGGAAATGTTATGTAACATGTAAGTCAATAGTACCCAGCTCAAATACCAACCTCTGTCAACTTAGTTTGACTGCAATTTATCCAATCCTCTCACCATCATTGTGCATAGGCATGAGGTAGAGAGATCAGAGACACAAAGTACTTAGAAGAAACAAGAAATAAACTTCATCAAAGATCACTCCTATGTCAATCGGCTGGTATGTAGTTAGAAGACCAAAGACATTAAATCAAACATTGCAGCACAGGCAAACATTCTCAAGCAATAGGGTATAAACAGATTTATTACTGTTTTCATTCCTTGCGATTCCAAATTTCAGAGTATTTAGTTGAATGTCATTACTGGAGGTAATGTCCATTAACCATTGAATTCATTAACCTTTGAACTCGCTCTTAAATCTACCAAGATGATGATGATTGGTGAAATTCAGGCTATGGGAGTCCTGCCCCTTGTCTTCCTGTTCAAGTACTGTTCCACCCTACATAGACCAACTGTGACAAGTCATTTCCAACAGCGAAATCGGAGATCTATTGAATTGTTCAGCTGTTGAAATATGATACCGACGGCACAAATTCCACCCCGTGAGCCAAATTTGAGTCACACAACAGGCAAGGAAAACTTGTGAAAAGAAAGGTCAAATGTAGCAGTCGTCTTAAACTGGGTATAAACACATCTTCCCCTAACAAAAAAACTACTTTTGATTAAGACCACTTACCTTGGTCTCAAATTGTTTCTTAGTCATAAAAGATATAATTCAAGGCTTGTACAGAACTCACAGCTCATTATAGCTCGAGACAACACTCAACAAGTTGACTGTCACCCCATGTAATTTTATGTGCCAAGCATGGTCTTTAGCAATAACTAAGTGTTGGTTTTCTGAAAGACCAAAAGTCATTTCTCTTCTCAGTAAAACACAAGTTGAGAACATTTTTATGGTGTCAAGTGGTCGGAATCAACAGTAAATTTCTTCGATGGAAGGCCAGCTTACAGTCGCTTCAATTACAGATTTTTGCCAACATTTGATTTGCTTTAAATTCAAACATGCTTCATTTCAATTCTCACTAGTTCTTGGAGTGTCCACTTGATGTCTTTGGCTGCCGCGAGTATTCCAAGACTCCTTAAAGACAAAGGAAACCAGAAAGCTTGCTCAGACTAAACTTTCACCAGTATTTCATAAAATCAGCCTAAAGGAAATAATTATTTAGATGACAACTTTGGCTAAGCACAATTTGATTAACAACAGCCAACAAATGTTTGGAAGATTACGAACTTTGCAATGTCGTCTGAATGGATGACCAATATTTAGAGCAACAGTGATGACATTTCGGTAACTTTGGAGATGAAATTCAATTCGTAACACTAAGTCTAAAGATCAGTACTCCACGTCACTGAACTCCTCATTTTCACTCAGGACCGTGATGTAAGTGACAACTTGTCCCAGTGATGGCTTATATGTGTGCATGTGCATATGTGTGCATGTGCATGTGTGTGCATGTATGTGTATGCACGGTAATTAA
Source organism: Phoronis australis (assembly GCA_002633005.1). Classification (NCBI taxonomy): domain Eukaryota; kingdom Metazoa; phylum Phoronida; family Phoronidae; genus Phoronis; species Phoronis australis. The sequence goes on from NMRA01000263.1 coordinate 252,675, forward strand.
GGATGAAGGGAAGGCCACTAAACAGTTATGTGATGATGAGTCAAGTTGGGTAGAATGTGCTATGACTTGTTCCACCTCAGTAGTCATTCAAGAACACGCATCACAAATCTTTGCTATAACTTGGGTACCTTTTGAATTGGAATTAATTTTAATTTTAAACTATTGTTATGTTAAACGTACACAATTATAACTATTAAAGAAAATCACTATCCTAAACACAACTTGCATAACGTGCCCAAATGAAAACACAGTCTTCTATGATATGGTACTGTCTGTAGCAATCACTATAATGTAGCGCTGAATAAATTAGGCTAAACGTTCGTTGGTGATAACACACCCACTGGAAAGTGCTGGTACCCATGCAACCAATAAGTGAGTGAAACAGGCAATAGAGCAAATAGTTTTGCAGTACCTGTATTAGGTCTTTTATGGTACTCAATTTAAGTGTGCATGTTGTTGCATAAGCTTACCCCATATTGTCATCTGCACACATAACTATGTAACAAGATGCACCAAGATGGTCCAGTTGTCAAAACTAAATAATGATGTTGGTGATTATAGTAGGGGAACAAATTATACTGATAGTTATCTTTTTCACCAGATTAGCTTGCAGTGCTGTACCTCGTACATAAACAAGTGGTGGAAGTTAAACGAAAAACCACCACAGCATGATTTCAAAAGTGTGAAAGTAACAATTAGGCCTACAACAAGTAATAAAAACGTGAGACAAGAAACTGCCCGGTCTTTCCAAGTTTAAAGCCTCCGAGTCGAGCCGAATGAACACTGACTGTACGCGTTTCCACATCTATAAGTGAGGCCAGGTCACAACACAGTAACGCGTGTTTACACTAGGAGTCGACGAACTCCAGTTAGAAGTGAAAGCGGGTACGGGTAATTCCTCGAGGAAATATCACAGCCTCGGGTTGTAATAACCTGGCAATGAAAAGCCACTTACCTTCTTGTATTCCAAAACCCCCCATTTCTGGAACAGGCCCCATACTAGCCATGCTACTCATTAAATCTAAGCCCGATATTCCTGGCTGATCGGAGGCCATTTTCACGACTGATTCTTCAACTTTAGACCTTGCCGCTGATTGACATGAAGCCCCCTTCAGGCAATAATAAATCGCAAGGCCCCCAACGCTAAAATTCAATACTTGGCAAAAAGTCACTGAAAAGCTCGTCCTCTCCGAGCAGAGGAACTAGGAGTAGATCAGTGAAAGAAAATGACGTGAATAACGGATCAGAATCGATATTTGACCTACAGCAAAAAAGAAACATTTGGAAAAACTAGGGTAATGAAATGCTTTTCCTGTCAGTTTCATACTATCAGAGTCTATTGTCTCATAAGAAATTTTATTAAAGACACAGGTATAAAGAAGAAGCATTAATTATGACATTCTCTGTACTGGATTGGACAAGTAAAATTGATTGAAAATAACTTTAAAAGCCGAATTGTCACCCTGAAGGAAGACATGTACATTAGTAACATGCTAGTAATTTATTCACCTAATAACCATCTCAACATTCCTGTTGAGCCAGAGTTGGGAATATAGATATATTGTGAATATAGATATATTGTGAATTTTTCTAAACTCCTTTGCACTGCATAACTCAAAAAAATACGCAAGGAAACTGACTCACACTATTTGAGTACATCAGTAATGCTGACAAAACACATTTGGAAAAATAAAATTTTTCTTGTAGTAAGATGAACAGCAGCTTCTTGTTTCTTTTGGCAGGTAATCTATTTCAAAAATTCCATTGTGTAATGATTCAAATTAAAAGAGTGCATAGTAATAATTTTGTATAGTCATTATCAAGTTGTGAAAATGGGTCTCAGTAGATGTTCCACTTAGAGACTTAAGTCCAAATCAACTACACTCTTTTCACATGTTTTTCAGCATATAATACTTTCTTTTCATTTATTTCTTTATTAAGTTATTTTATGTTATTTGTGTACTGGATGATTTATTTAAAGCAGCTTTAAACATGACTTCCTTTGGTTTGGACCACTTACCAATAACAAAATGATCTCTAATTGCTCCCAAGTCAAACTAGATATGATTTTCCCTCAAAAGAACTGATAGTTCATTAGTGTTTAAGACTAGACTCTAGAAATGGTTTCATATTGGCAGAACATGGTCTCAAGGAAGGAATAACCAGCGGTCAGATCTTTGTGAGCCCAGAAATTGCTTCTGTTCCGTGTAAGGAACAAGCTAGGGCCATTTTACAGCGGTAAATGATTGAAATCAAACGGTCACCTCTTGGACAGTATCCCAATTCATAAATTATAATTGTTATTGTTGTGACGGATCATATCATTAGATTTTTGTGTCATCCTTACAGCCGGTATTTTGCTTACCTTTGCATGTATGTTATATATTTTTATATGAGACTTGCCAAATCTATTTATCTATCCATCTAGCTACCTCTTGGACTGAATTAGGAAGTTAAAATGTTTTTCAAAAGTTGTCTAGCCCTATAGTTTTGGAAAGCATTTTCATTCGTAAATCTCCTGGGTATTTATTCCTTGTGGCAATGGAAAATTGTGATAGCAACTTTGCACCTGGCTAAGTGACTTAGGTTTTGTTTTCTCATAAAGATATCCATTTGTGAATGTTGATATCAAAAGCTATCTGAACTTTACATTCTTCACTATTGTACTTGCATACATAATGGTCCAGAGGGCTTACTGCATGTTATTCACAATTAATTACACACAGAGAATGTCAATCATCAATTTAAACACTACTTCATTATGACCATGCTTTTAACACCAACCCTGAACTAGACTTCAGATTAAAATGTCCAAAAATTGAGTGAAATTAGGTTATGCAAAAACTTAAGCCACACAAAAGTGAGATTTGTGAAAATCTAAATCCTAATTCTGAGAACAAGCAAAACTTGACACTACATTTTTCCATGTCTAAAATTAAAAGAGGTTTACCACATCTTAGCGTGTTCTCCAATGACTTATCTACTGGGCCATGTGTGTAACACATGTAGTCGCATTATTTTGAGATATTACTAATAATTTGCCACATTTTAGATATCATCAGATATAAGCCACAAAACACCAGGGATCATATGACGGTGGTTCCATCTAGTGTCCAAGTAAAGAACTAACCAATTCCCTTAACTGCTGAGAAGTCCTAACTTCACACATTGATTTTGGGCATTAAATATTGTATACTTCTGAAAAAACAATAGTGATCAGAGCCATACAGCTTTTTTGTTTCTAATGACCAAACCTCTTTTACTCACAGTACATAATGTAGCTCAGTCTTGCCCCTAAGTGAAGGTTGAAAAATCCTGACACTACCGAATTTCCGAATTACTTTGTCTATCACAATTGTACCACGGACCACGGTCACGTGACTGGCATACTTTCTTCATAATCCTGGACTAAGGGAAACCTTCCTAGTTTTGGAAGTTATCATTGACGTTACAAAAGCAAATAGACTTCTTCAAGAAATTGCTGAACTTTTTCATCTAACCTTCCACTGATTTTCAATAAGTATTTCAAAAATTAACTTACATTTATTAACACGTGCTCGCATATTTGGATCTCACAACACTAAGAAAATCTGTCATTGCCATGACAATATTCTGAGTTGTATCCCCTATTACTAGCACAATGATTCTTCCCCATTTAGCACATTATATGGTAGACAGAATCAATTACAATCTCTTATATTTCTCCTCAACGTATAAAGACGATTTTAACCTGTTGTTAGCTTGGTTTGCACTGTGTAGATGTCATTGTAGACTACAGTACATATGATGTCATAAAAAAATATTTAGTACAGCTCCAATTATTTTCGACAAGTTAATCAGCCTTTGCAAAATGGAAAAAGGCAATTTGAGCAACTATTTTTGAGCGAAATAATTAAATAATTATCGTACATATATCCCAAAGAAGTTCTTACATGATGTTGCTGAAAAGAAAGCTGCTAACCCAAATTGTTGCTTTGATTATTTCTTTTGCATTCTCAATTAACATGATTAACAAATTTGTCTTGCAATCCAACTACCATGAAAAATTAATTCCACATCAACAGCAAAACCCAGCTGGCCAAATAACACTCAAAACATGTGCCACCAGGTGGCGCCAGTGTACACTACAGAAAAATGGTCAGAATTTCAATCTAACACTATAGTATATATTCTTTCCCAACAAATTCATAAAGTTGAAAGTTTGCATTTAAACCAAGGTAAGTAGATTAGCCATGGATAATATCACAGAATTGGGTTAACACATAAAAACACGAATGCAAAGTGGGTTTATTAAATTTTTACCAAAGCCACCTGTTGAGAGAGCCAGCTGACCCCTTTAAAAGAGTTAAAGCAAAATAGCAAAACGACAAACTAATCTGGTCAGGATCTATGGTCATATTAACTTATCCATCATTTTAACACTTCAAATAAACTTGCTGTCACCTATTGCTATGATTAATGAAGTAAACTGACGATATACATGAAATGTTGCACTTTTGAATGACTAATTTTATATGGATGAGCCTTACCATACAACTTTACACTAAACTCTGTGAATGACTAACTTTATATAGATATAAGCCTTACCATAAAACTGGACACTAAACACGTTGAATGATTAGTTTTACATGGATGAGCCTTACCATACAACCTTACACTAAACACTTTGCTTTCATAGCAAAGCTACTCAGACGAAAAAACACAAAAAGTGCAGCACATATTAGAAACACTGGGTAACAATTAACCTTTAACCTCATGCTCAATGGTACTGAAGAAACAAACACAGCAAGCATTGTTATATTGACTGTTCAATTAAAAAAACTGAAACTGAAAAAGTGAAATTTTCACACCAAAGATTTCTGTTCTTTTCCAACAATTCCTATTTCAAGATGATAATTTAATTAAGTATTGACTACCGTGTTCGCCCTAATAAATGCCCAGGGTGCTTAGAAAAATTTGTTTCGGTGGTCGCTGCCTCGCGATCGTCGATAGCGCAACTTGAATTCTTGGATGAAAATACAGTTTCAACTCAACAAATTACCTACAAGAGCAATGCGGAACGTTGAACTGCGCCCACGAATGCATCGCAAATGGTGCGCTTTTAGGGTTGCTTACTTGTGTCATAAAATGGGCACTAGATAGCGCAAAAAACATAACATCCGTCCGAAAATGGGAACATGTCATTGCTTCTTTAATAGAAAGCTATACACCAAATTTCATAGAAATCCACCACGGAACTTCAGAGAAACAAAGGAAAACAGAATAAAATGAAANGACTGTTCAATTAAAAAAACTGAAACTGAAAAAGTGAAATTTTCACACCAAAGATTTCTGTTCTTTTCCAACAATTCCTATTTCAAGATGATAATTTAATTAAGTATTGACTAAAGTGTTCGCCCTAATAAATGCCCAGGGTGCTTAGAAAAATTTGTTTCGGTGGTCGCTGCCTCGCGATCGTCGATAGCGCAACTTGAATTCTTGGATGAAAATACAGTTTCAACTCAACAAATTACCTACAAGAGCAACGCGGAACGTTGAACTGCGCCCACGAATGCATCGCAAATGGTGCGCTTTTAGGGTTGCTTACTTGTGTCATAAAATGGGCACTAGATAGCGCAAAAACATAACATCCGTCCGAAAATGGGAACATGTCATTGCTTCTTTAATAGAAAGCTATACACCAAATTTCATAGAAATCCACCACAGAACTTCAGAGAAACAAAGGAAAACAGAATAAAATGAAATTGCTGTTAGTGTTCACTGAATCCGCCTGAAAGTCGTCATTGTCTGTTGTTCCCTTCATATAAATACACTTGCTAAATTTAATAAAGATCCTCCGGTGGGTATAGGAAATACAGCTATGGGTGCAAATCAAAACAAAACTACTACTAGGAGGCACCAGAGTAGTCAAAGTCGTAATCATCAACTGTCCTCTTCACACTGAGAACATATACGCCAATTTTCAAAACCATCCTGAGAATGATTTGGTTGATAGGGAGGTAGACGTCAAAAAACAGACTCAAAAACAGTGAAAATGGCCACTAGGTGGCGCAAAGTACCTCGATTCCATCCAAAAACGGGAGGATAGAGTCATCTCATCAATAGACTCCCGTATTCAAAATTTTATGAAAATCTGTTGAGGACCTTTGAAGATACAGAGGTAAACGTAAAATTAAAATTCGTAAAATTAAAATTGCCACCAGGGGGCATACCAGTAGTCATATCCATCCCAAATCATCGTCAAAATTATGTAAATACACTTCTTAAATTTAGTGAAGATCCTACAAATGGTTTAGGAGATACAGCTATAGGGGCAAAAAACAACTGCCACTAGGAGGCGCCACAGGAGTCGAAGTCATCGGAAAATCATCGTCAGCCGTCCACTTCATAGTAAAACCATACATGCCAATTTTCACAATTATTCTGAAAGCGGTTTGGTTTATAGAGGGGTGGACGCCAAAAAACAGACTCGAAAACAGTAAAAATGGCCACTAGGTGGTGCAAACTAGGTCGAATCCATCTGAAAATGAAAAGATAGTGTCAACTCACTAGCACAAGCCTGTACCCCAAATTTCATGAAAATATGTTGAGGACCTTCGAAGATACAGAGGAAAAAGTAAAAAAATAAAATTGCCGCTAGGGGGAACACCGGTAGTCGGATCCGTCCGAAAGTTCGCTCATGCCGTCCCATCCATGAAAGACACATATGTGCAAAATTTCCTGAGCATACGTCAATTGGTTTTGGAGATAGAGCAGCGGACGCCAGACGCCGGACGGACGCCGCACGGACAGACGGACGCAGATGACGGCATAATGCGTCCACATATAAATATGTGGGCGCATAAAAATCCTTAAGTTTTCCAAATACCGTCGCTTAGATTTTTAAGTTCCTGTGGAGTCGAGATTAACCACAGCTCAAGTCCAAATCTTCGTTAGATCGTACCCAGCAACACAAGAAAAATCTGGATGAACACACGTTGTTGTCACGTGATGTTTGTTTTGACGTTCGACAGCATACGTGTGCCGAGTAAGCGCATGCGTGTCATCAGAGTTCATTTATCAGAGTAGCAGGCCTACATGTACGTAGCATGCGCTTCCCAGCCACGTGCTTTTAACATTGGTCAAGTTTTTTATTAGTCTTCTCCTCGCGGGTTTTCACGTGTACAAAGAAATCTGGGTTCCCGTTGAGGGAAAAGATCTTTATGGGAAAGATACAATACCATCCCGTTGACAAGTACACTGTGTCTGTTCTGAAAGGCCTGACCATAGTGGGACACGTTCCTCACAAGATCAGCAAAACTTTTGTGTTCTTTTTTAAGCACTGCGGAAGTTTGAAGTGTATAGTCACCACTAAATACCGACATAGCGGCAAGGCTCGTGGTCTAGAAATTCCGCGCACAATGATTTTTCAGGACTGTCGGATATAATTGATAAATTGAAAACGTTACAGTAGAATTATATAACTCTAGGTAAGGCATTTTTTCGCATGTATACACGTTCATGGTCTGGGCTCTTATTTTAGCCAAGTCTGAAAGGGTGTGGGGGCTTATAGGGGCATGGGCACTCATTAGGGCGAATACGGTATTTTTTTAAGATGTTAAAATTAAATTTGCTTTAGAATTCGGGACATTACACAGAGTGCAGTAGAACACAGATTTTAGTGTTAGGCAGACATTTTTGCATAACTTTTGACATTTTCATAAGCATGCAATATTGTCATTATTGTCACAGCTCAGAGATCTGTGAATGTTTTTGGTCATTATTGTCATCAGTCAGTGAAAGTGTATCCAGCCATAAAGTTACACAGACCAGTTGATTACCTTGTGTTTGGAAACACAAGACTGGTTCAATTAACAACTCATTATGGGGAGAGCAGGGCAGCCCTTACAAAAACATGGGCTAATCACAGAAATATGTGGTGTTAATTTGGATGTAGTCCAGCATCATGTTGAGCAATCAAGTCAAGTCAGCACAGATAATGGAGACTGCAGTGTTTATGAAATGAGGCCACTCAACACATGCTTAGTTATCTTTGAAATGGAAAGCATTTCTGTTAACTTACTAATTTTGGAAAACTAAAAGTTTGTACATGGTTTATTCACAAGATGTAAAATGACTATATTAACCAATGAATTAGACAAATTTTAATTGCTAACATTACTACTAAGCAAACACATTAAACTCGCTTCCATCACATCTGTTGCCAGAAAGTTGCAACACCTATACTTCAAAAGCTCTCAGAAGATATTCTTCAATTGGGTACGATAATAAATTGTTTGGCTGCTGCCATTTTTTAACTTTTCAAAGATCTGTAAGTATTTCGACAGTCAAAAACCGAGCAATGCTAACAACAAAAATGGTTGTCTGAGCTGCATAGAAAATCAAAAAATGTTCCATTTCATGACATACTGAGTGCCAAACTCAAGAGTTTTTACCCTCCGCACATAAACTTGCAAGCTTACCGTTTCTATAGCACCAATTCATAGTACTACATCTCCACCTCTGCATTAAAAGATATGTGGTCTGGGCTCTGCTGAACTGCCCATAGTAAGACATTTCATTCTCTGTTTTAGACATGTGCAGACAAAGAAGGAGCAAAACTAATGAACCAAACTATAGCCTCCATCCAATTTAACAAGAAAATCAAGTGGAACGTCAAACTGGTTCAGTACCTCTAAAAGATAAAAGGACTTAAAAATTAAAATTAAGTGAATAGAAAGTGCCTAGACAAAACACCTGTGTACTTGATGTAACTGTCATGCAGGAAGTTCTTTAGTCCTTAAATACCATCGTACAGTCACCTATCAGCAAGCAAAAATAATTCATGTAAACCAAGCTTGCTGCTTTAAATACGGCTTGATGTCATTATTTTCAAGGCAGCTCTATCAGTAGGTGCAGGCATTGAGCTGCAAACTTAGCTTGTGCACTCAAATGTAACATAGCCTCGCGTATGCGCCAAATGAAGTGTAAGAATATTTCCTCACCAGACAGTGAGGCGATTCTTTCACTTGTTTGATTTCCTACATCGCAAGCCCAAATCCTCAGAAGGCCCTTCCAACCAAAGGGAATGCTTAAATCGCCTCTTGGAATCAAGTTGAAATTTCATTACAATTTCACAATAAACTTGGCAAGTGAATTTTAATTGCACAGAGTCCACTAGTTAACATTAGGAACATAAAAATTCAGCGTCATGAGAAGATTTAATACATTTATTACAAAAGACAGATACACATATACCAATATACACAACACAACACAACTACAGAACTGTGCAAAAATATAATGAGAAAGCATTTCATTGTTACTTCCAAGTTAAAAAGTACTACTTAAATTTCTGTTCTGGCATCTGGTTAGCTCTCTGGGTCCCTTCATGTTTCAAAAACACACTTCCAATCTTCCCATTTTTTGTTTAATTAAATTTCCATGTTTAATGAAGCACTAACTTTTACATTAAAACACACCCTCAAAAATTTTTAAGACACCTTAAATTAGGTTTGACGTTAGCAAATGTCATTTTAAAAATGAAAATCTTAGTAGGAACCATTTCAAAATTCTATTCCCTTCATTTTGAATACAATGGTGGTTTTGTTTATTTCACAATTTATTTGCATTGCAGTCATTAACCAGAGATGTACTCCATGCCAGAAAGAATTAACATATTCACATTCAAAGAATAAATGTTCTAGAGTTTCGGGAAAGTATTTACAAAAAGTACAAGCATTTGAGTCCGCATATCTAATCTTATTTAAAAAATAATTAGTGGGCAGAATTCTATGCAGTAAGCAGAACTGAAAGAAAAGAAAGCTTGTGTCATTGGTGCATTCATGTGTAAGTTTGTATTAGAAATTCCACCTCTTCTCTGATGGCGAAAATCCCATACGAATTTCTTTTGTGCCGATGGTATTATGTCATTTTTGCACAGAATATGGTAAGAATACCGACATCCCTTTTTCATCAAAATAATATTTTTTAGAGAAAAAGGTACAAGTGGTCCATATATCTTTTTTAGTATTAAGTTTTTGGAAAACGTATTCAGATATTTTTTATTGCACTGACAATTGAATAATATTTGAGAAAGCTGACATTAATCTGATGAATCATTTGGAAACTTTCAATGGTGTAGAAGTTACCGATCCAGTCTAAAAAATCGTTCACAAATATAAAACCTTTTTCAACGAATGACGCATAAATACAAGAGCTGTATTCCACCGTAATTCTACTGTTGGCCCACACAATCATTGACACCACATCTTCATGACCTGAAATAGTTTGCTTGTGAACTAAAAGGCTCCAACACTGGAAGCATTCTCTCCAAAAAGAGTCACAATTATCCCATCTAGGTAACCTATAGTCTCCATAGTTCAACATTCCATCTCTAGTAATCCCGATATCTTTTTGCAACAAATAAGTCCATGGAGATGTTGTTAAAAAGAATCTTCTAATCCATGAAATTTTTAAAGACATATTAAATTTTCGGAAATCAGTCATCCTCAATCCACCCTCTTCTATGGATTTAATGATAACTTTCTATTTTTTATTTAAAAAAGACACTGGCAGACCTAGATTTCAACAAGGGCAGGATTTCACGAATTCACCCGAGTCTCCTCCGTTTAATGAATAATTTCCAGTTTTCATCTGAAACTGTCCGTAATGAATCTTCATATTCAAGGATTAAACATATAAAAAAGATAAAACTTTTTAGTTAAAAACCCCAGTGTTACCAGCGACAACGGCTTTGCTGATTCGGTATCTCTTGTCACAAAGGGCAAAGGTCAGATTCATGTCGTGGGTAATGTCAACTGTTCATTCATGCAGTAGAGCCCGGGACCGCTGCAATACTGCATCCCCTAAATCTTTGTGTGAGGATAGCTAAAAAATAATCAATTAGTTATGATATTTCTTATTTAGCACGCAACATGGCCAACAAATCAAATTCTATTTTGTCAAATTTCTCCACAAAAATAAAGATTAAGAAAATTTGAGTCTTATTGCTAGCATCATTTGTACTGAGTGGATGTCAACTTTTTCATCAAATTTCAACTATTTTCAGTAAACTAATTAGCTTTAGAAAAATGGAAAATTACAGTTTTGCCAATTATTTTGTGAGAAATAAATAGACAATAACTGCAACTACAAAGTAGACACTTGAAATCTGAGCAAAAAACAGCAAACCTGGCCAAGAGGTATTTTGCACATGACCTATATATCCACCCTTGTTTGGTTTATGCATCACTGCAATGAGGCACAATTTAGCATTTTTCGACAAAAAAAATCCACTAAGAATTTCTGATATCCATGATCAGTTTCCCTAGCAAAAAAACTTTAGATGTTTCCTCACTTTAGACTCAATACAGCAGAACAAATGTATTTTATTTTCACCTTGTCATTTTTTTAAACGGATAAAAACCAGCTTTTTTACAATGTTCTTGATTTTCAAGGGAAGCATTATTCATTTTTAATCATGGCTGTTACGGAAACAAGAACCTCTCAACTACAGTGGTTCTACACCATTGCACCATGCGTTCTTTCTTGCCTACTAGCATGTCAGACTTCCGTGGCTTCAAAGCAATTCACCGCAGTTATGACATATCAAAAATACACGGGTGTTTAACTCAGTTTTGTTGTACTAAGGAAAGATAAATAATGTTTGTGACAGGAAAACTATGGGAAACTGAAGGCAGTGCTACATACAGTGAAATATTCATGACAATGTGTGCACATGAAGTAGAAATGTAATGACCAGGCCAAAAAGCATACTTTGCACTGCTCTTTGGTATTCTGAAAATGGAAATGATGGTATTTTTTTATCATTGTTCATTTTTTCAGAAGAAAAATCTAGTTGAGATGAGCAAAAGTGATGCTGGTTTTTTCTTTTTAAATCAACTCATGCCAGGTACAATGAGGTGGCTGTATGATTGTGCCCTTAGCTGTGTCGAAAGCAGGTGGGGGGTGAACACTTGCACATGCCAGGCTGTGCATCATTTGCAGGTAACTATGTCTCACTTATCAAGTCACACCATTAAAAACCTTGCTCGCATGTATTTGTGAGGCTTAAGTTGATATGATCAAGCACCTTTTTAGTAGTAAGGCACAAAATGAGTCAGGAGTGAACACCAGAACAAATACTTTTTTTTGGCCCTATATTCAACGCATGTAAACTGTTTAATTAGTTAAAAGTGTTAGTCAGAGACTGAGTGACAACTGCTGCCCTCTACTAGATATTCAAAGAAGACAATAAAGATTTAATGAAGATTTCAGTTTTCAACCTGAGAGAGTGTTCTTAGCAAAGTTTTCATCTAATGAAGACAGATATCAGCTTGGAACAGATGATTAAAACATAGCATTTCCCCCATGGTCCTTCATGTCAATAATGAGAAGAGTTACGTGCAGTATGTCACGTTGAACAAAAGACAGCAGCATGGATCAACTCAGACGTTGTTCAGATCAAAGGATAAGGACTGATGTACCTCAGACCATGGCAATGCATATTTCTGCATCTGAGAAAAGTACATTTTACACTTAACGAGGGAACTAGGTCATCCACAAGAAAATACCAAACTCATACTACTACCATGGTCTCAATCCTAGATTGCAATGAGTGGATTGCATATCAACTGAGGCGAGAACTTAGTGGATGGTTTCCTACGGACATGTCAGACTTAGTTTACTGGCAATAAACTAATCCATCTTTTCCAACAGTCTTCACCGGTCAACAACACTTACAGTGGTTAAACAACCATTCTCTTGGACCAAACTTTCACTTCTCCTTATACCTTATTAAAACCAAGGTTCATTCATCCAGGAATATAAACAATTAATAAAAATTATTAATCTTTTTTCAGACAACTGTTGTTCAGAAGAATAATAAATTCAGAAAGTTTCTTACATAATAATTCATTGATTATGATAAAAAACTCAACCAAATGAAAAATTTTCTATCATGCTTTTTGTTTAGTTACAAACATCTATTTACATTGATTAAATTACCCACCACTAACTCCATTACAATGTTTCTAATGAGAGCAGAATTTCTGACAACAGCCTGCCTCTTATAGTGCACACTAAGGCTTCTATTAAAAGATTTATGTTATTTTAGAAGCTTCTTCTGTGACTGCAGCAGAATCTTAATTTTCAATTTATTAAAATAATTCTGAAAAGGGTTTTTATAAACCAACTCTCAAACTTGATGATATCAAACTGAAAAATAATGGTAATTGTTTTCCAACATGAGGTGCTCCAATGCTGCAAGATAAAGTCTACAGATACTTTCTAGGACAAATAAAGGTCATTTCCTCGACGAAATGCACCGTGATTCTCCTTAAAAAGACCACAAACTCTTGCAAAAATTATTTGTCTTTTAGCTAGGCTCTCAGCACAATTCTATTGCAAACAAATGCTGTAGCATGCAATGAGAAAAGATAATCCAACGATGCTGGTCAGCATTTTTTCAGCAGTGTGTCAATTTCACACTGAGCGGACCTATACAACAGGCCACATGTTGGCAAGGTGCAATGAGTTATGTGTAACTGCTGACAGGGAACATGTCCAACTCCTACTGTAAAAGGGCTTGAATTCATACAATATCTTGTCAACTCAACTAGAGGATTTCTACAGGCATTATTTCACGCTTCCTCGTGCTTCATTGGACTAAAAGCAGTAAGCGTCAGGGAAAACCGCTGGGACATCGTTGGGACACCGCGGAAAACGCTAGCATGAAAAATGTTCATCAGCATGAGCTCAGTATATAAAATTGATAATGTGCAAAAGTCAAAGTTTCTGCCTCTATTGGAAAATTATTAGCAAAAGTTTTTTGCCTGGTTGAAAAGAATCATAATGTAGTAACCTGTACCCTTATATCATCGGCACATACACTTCATTTGCTCCAATAGTTATCTCTAGACTTAGGTTCTCATTTGAAATGAAGTGTCCTGTGGACTAAAATGTTAGGCATGCATGATAGCGATGTCAAAATGTCTTGCTTCTATACAAAGACAGCCACCATGTCTTCAAAATGGAAGACCGCCATGTCTTGTGAAAAAAGGACAACACAATCACACACCTCACTGAAAAGTAGCCTCCGGTCTCTAAAATCTCTTTCAAGTCCTCATTCAAAGGTCTAGCTTTAAGTCATTGCCACAAAACCATCATATACTCCATACTATAATATCAAAGTATTGTTTATCTACAACTAGAGTCCCCAGACCAGTTGACAAGCATTCTTTACAGGTCCAGCACACACATGTTTTGATTGCAGATAAATCTTGCATAATTATCTAACTTTTGTTGCTAACTATTCACTAACTCTTCAATAACTGCCACTCAGTGAGAAGCCTCCAAAAGGTTTAAAGAAACCAGCAATTCAATCTCAGAATAATAGAACATATAGACATTTTTCAGAGCAATCTGTCATCAGAACCCATCCTTTCTTTTTTATAGAAGTTGTAAATTTCTCACTTTGATTGTAGTTCAAGTGAATGTAAGCCTTACATTTTAGGATGCATACAACACTCAAATGCACATTAAACCAGCAACAGTGCAATAAAACTTCTAGATTTTTATCATAAAAAATATTCCTTTACAACGAATCAGGGAGTCTTCCAACCAATCACTTTAGTGGTAGTCATTTTGTGAGGCTATTTTAGTAGGCTACGAAGCATAATCACAAAAGATGTGTCATTTTGCATGCTCTTGCGTAATCATTCTCTTTCGCCAAGTTTTCTTATGTCTATAGAAAACAGTTGAAAAAAGAAAGCATAGTTGGTCCTGGTCAACACATAGGGCTGCACTTTCAGGTCTGTACAATGTTATCACAAGACCAACACATAGGGCTGCATGGTCACCTCTGTACAATGGTATCACAAGACCAACACATAGGGCTGCATGGTCAGGTCTGTATAATGTTACCACAAGTCCAACACATAGGGCTGCATGGTCACGTCTGTACAATGTTTTCTATCCTATCATTTCATGCATGCATCCAACCTAAAAAATAGGGAGACTCCATTTTCTGAAGATGTATACCTTTAACTAAAAAACAAGATATTTCCAGAACTATGATTTGTGCATTCACCGAATTCCTGCCTTTTTAATGGTCTTTTGTCTCGTTTTCTACTTTTTCGGACTTTTTGTTTCTCTGAGGCTTACCTTTTTGCCCACTACGCAAATGGGGGTGTGCGCATGCATTAGGTTAGAAAAATGATTTGAGACAAAATCATCTAAAAAGAAATGCTTAAATTTAAAGCTTTAAATTTGGAGTGAATTTGTCATGAGAACTTTACGAAAATGGGAGTGATCTTGTTGACTTTCACAATTTTTGCGACTAGTCTTTTAAAAGAAAAATACAATCATGGGCTTCTAGACGTGCATGGAGACCATTAAATTCAATGAAAATTAGTCAGTCACAATATTATAACATTTGTTACTATCACCTTCATTGAAGATCAACAAACATTATATATCAACATTTTCAATAAATGCTCAGATCTAATTGGTAAGACTTGTTGTCAAGACAAATAAAAAAAATTTGCATTATAGCGTATACAATATAAATAGGTAAATAAAGCAACAAGAATGGATCAACTGAAATTTTCGGATATAATAACGTCCTTTGTCAACAGAAACAGAAATAAAGTAAAATCAAACAAGGTATTTATGAAGAATTTGGGAAACATACACTGACAAGCTGGTATGCAGCTATAGTTAGACACCTTTACACAGCATAAGGTATGTCCTAAATACACAAATACCAAATAACCACAAAGGGAGCAAGGCCAAGCCATTCTCTAAAACAGAGGATGTTTTACTTCCAGACATTCATATGTATGGTAAACAATCATTATTGCCAAGGCACATGGAAGGGTGCAGTTCTAACCAATAGAACACAATAAGGAATGTTAACATACAGGACACCAGAGGCACAGTTACCAGCCAGTCACTTTCAACAGAGCACGCAAGTGCCTCGCGATATTTTTTTTTAAATGAACTTACAATATCTGATGCCATTATCTCCCCAATCTGTCCTCACACTGCATAATTGTGACATGTGCCAAATGATGTCATCTGACCTAATTCACACACAAAGAGATTGCGTTTTGCGCAACCCTGAACAATAGAACAATTCCCCTCCCGGGCATTTAGAGAATTATGCTAATTTGCCCAGATCATATGCATAAGATGCAAAAAAAATATAAACTTCCAATTGTGACTTTCAAATTTCTGCACTTAGACATATGATTGGTCAGTGAATGCATCAACAAAGATGGCAAACAGGTAAACAGACAGAAGTACTTAAATTTCACATAAAACAATAACAACTAAATGTCATTCTGATACCATATCATAGTTAAGAATGTAGACTTTCTTTTCAATTGTGGACAAAAATTGGCTTTTTCATTATTCCAAGGTTTCTAACACTTTTGTGAATTTGAAATTTTGTCTGGTGCTAGTTGTGCAATGTATCATTGAAATGAAAAAGGATGAAATAAAATAAATTTTCCCTTATCCACCATGCTGTATATCATGTAACTTGGTGACATTATACCCCACCAACACAACACAAGGCACAATCTATAGTTGAACTTTGATTATGAGCATCTTCACAATTTGTTAGCTAGGTACCAATGTGAATGTACCCTGATTTCAACTACAACTATCACCAACCCGCACACTTATTTTCAACAACTGATCATAAAATCAATAAACACGCATTGCCTTCTCGCACCAGCCAGAAGGTGGAAGATTCACCCTAGGCAGGGAAAACATCAAACTAAAACAACTGACGTGAACTTCTTACACTGTGTGAGAAAACCTGACCTACATACATACCAAAAGAAAAAATGGTTTGTTTTTCCGTTTCCATAATTATCGGTAAGCCATAAGACATTGTCCATCATTGACAGATGGTATACTTCACACAGTACAATGAGTCAGAGATTTAGTCAGTTCCCAAAAGGCAATTGGTAGAAATTTGGCTAACAAAAAGGCATTGTCACAAAAAATAGCATAACACTGTCATGGCACTAAATGAATCTTAGTACACATGAAATTTATGACAATGGACATTTATAGACACACATGGTACATACTCGGCTGTATAAGGTCTGATTAAAAACTGACTGAAACATTAATAAGTAACACTGGAAAATGTCAAAATGTTTAGAAGGTTATATGATCACAAATGACAGATTTAAAGGAACAGTTGAGATACTTATGACCAGTGACACCATCTTAAACATATTGTCAGAAATTGTTTTTACAGTGTTACAGTTTTGGATGCTCTCGAAAATTGTGACTTTCATGATTTTTATGCTGCGTACAAGGAAGAATAATAAGGGACTACAACATCTCGAGGGAAAATTCAATTCACCCCCATATACTGATACTGCCACTTTTCAGTTCTGAAATTTTCTTCTCTCTTTCTCTCCCAGATTGCCATGTTTACATAAGGTACAGTTCCAGTGTAAATGGGAAGCAATACCTCAAGGTAACACCTCTGTTGTGTCCACAACCACACCTGATTAATTACACTAGAACAGTTTCCTACACACAAGATGTAATTATATTGACACAAGGTGACAGTATCAAGAATGTCTCTCTGGAGCCTGTTTCACAAGAGCCAGTGTACAGACATAACAGTGGCCATGAATGATCCAATCAAATGGCTTTGTCTGCTTGGATGATGTCTGTGAAAACCTATAGGCTGCCCATTACATAATGTTACCCAACATTACAAATGAGCAGGTTTGATATCAGTCTGAGCTTCACTTCTTGAATAATGGTCACTTATAAGGCCTCAAATTGCCCTATACACAAAAATAACACTGTGTATTAGGGAATGTGAATTTAGTATTAGTGATGAAACCACTTGGTAGGGCTGTGATTTCTTTCACATGTTGAGCAACAATAACAGAAAGAAATTTAAGAGAAACCAGCAGATATTCAATTTCATTGCTTTTTCAATGTATTTTGTTTTCAAACATAGTGTCTTTGATGCAAGTTTTAATTTTCTTTACAGAAACTGACAACTTTTGTCTTCCAACGAAGTGACGCCTCCATATGAAGAAAGTTGATAGTTGACTTCAACAGAAGATTTCAAAGTGCCTTAAAGATGTGAAGCATTATAAAGCTTGGTAGATGGGTTTCTTTTATCAACATTGATTGCACAAAACAACAGAAAGTTAAAAGAGAAACCACAGGCACTGTGACAGCAATGCATCAACCTATTTAAGAGTTTAATCTATTATACACCACACACTTAACAGTTAAAAAAACAGGGAGTGACTCAAGCAGACAACCGCTGAACTTGTGATTGTTCAGTCATTTATCTTTTGCTTTTATGGATGAGGACATGAAAGCTTTTAAAATGAAGCAATAATTTTTCTTTCAATTCATAAAAAATTCCTTTCTTTACATCTTCGCGAACTATCGACATCTTGATGTTACTAACAATATCTGAAAAAACAACCTGTCACACAATACAATTGATTGGAGACATCAGAGACTATGGACAGACAGCAATGCATAAACACTCATAATTTGAACTTTAACACAATTACTGTTTTCAGGAGGCACAATATCCTTGAAAACAACTGTGTACAATAGAATGTACAGCATAAACACTGCATTCAAGACATAACAATCATACACTACATGTTACACAAGACTGGCTAAACCCAAGGAAGCAGGGTGTTCTCCATGAGTGTGCTAGACAGTAAAATATTTCCAACTTTGGTCAAAATAATTATCAAAATGGTCACTTTTTGAGTTTTCAAACTTGAAAGCCTTATTATTGTATTGTTGCAAAAGTAGAACATGTTATGTGATTTTTATTATAGTTATACACTACAAATAAAATTATGATAATTTAAATAATGAAGACAAATTTTCTTAATATTTCATTTTTGTTTAGAAATTTGACAAAGATATGTTCTGTTGAGTACAACAATTCCATTACCGTATACTTGGTGGCTCTCCAGTAAGCAGTAGGGTAGTCAGATCTTGCACCAGGTGTCACTTTATTCAAGGATTCTCCCAAGCTCAGTAAGGGAAATCTAAACATGAGCTTGGTACAATTATTGCAATTCAATGACACCTCAAGTAACATCAGACTGAATTGAATTGGAGATAGGCTATTAAGTGTTCACCAATGCAAGGTCGTATTCAATGGAACAGGTCATTAAAAGAAAATATATTGCCCAAATATTCCAAATTGGACAAAGTGTGATTTTGCTAGTCTGTCATATTGTGTCCCAAATTGTACCATAGACGCTGTCTCCATTTTCAAAGTTTCTAGCAAGTCTAATCCATGTATTATCCAGTGGTATCATCACCAGGAATATATAATTTTCCTGTGCCTTCTTTTGTGTAGAGCATGGATTTCCTCTGCAAAGGTTCTATGATTGACACGACCACCTCACACCTCTGGCTGAGGGTCCAGACCACATCTCAGGCTCACAGCATCAAGATCACTTTAACATGAGCATTTACAGCAGTGACTGCCACACATATCAACACATGGCTGCCTCAAGCCCAGTGCCTTAAGGGTACACTGTGCCACAAATTTATAATCAAGCTAAAACATTTAGTTTATAATTAGTTTCCACATAATTATTTAACTTACAAGGTAATAACAATAGATAGCCTGGAAATTGTCAGACACATGAACATGTAGCCAGTTGATTTTAATCCCATTGAATTGCAACAAAGTATAAGAGCTCAATAAAAATATATGTCTTTTTAATTATAAACATCACTAAATTTATCTCCCATTCCATCCAGCTTATAGTGCACCCACTGGAACAGCTTATAGTGCACCCACTGGACACATATAGGTGAGATTTTGTTGCTCTGTTTCAAGGTTTCCTTGGTCTTGGTCATTACAGGAAACTAATAAGGGTCACATTTAGGGCTGTAATTTACACAGGTTTACTGTGTAAGCACAGCAGGTCATACAGTACACTCTCCAATTTAGAATACACTGTGGCATACAAGACGATGAAGCATGAAAGTAATGCTTTACACTGTTTTCAAACATTGTAAAGCAATAACTTAACTTCTCTACCATATCTGCCACCAGACAATCTCTCAAACAATTGTGGGCATCCATAACAATGTCAGAAGTCCTTGAAAAGTGAAAAGTGTAAACAGGAAATTTTGGCAATCATTTTTTGTGTGGAATTGGTGAGATTTCACACTACTGGCATGGAGCAGATGGTGACTATCAAGTAGTTCACTTCTATTGGTTTGATCAGTACAACCATCTGGAACACCTCGGGGTACTTTTGCAACCTCGAATTCCCCCTTGGAGGTGATTCTTAAGCCTAATTGTCAACACAATCATGACATTGTCATAGAATTTCCATATTCCACAGTTGACCACCTGTCTACACTGTCCCAATTGTTATATAAGATTGAAGTCATTTGCAGAGAGTGTCATAAGTGAATGAAGGGATTCATTTGTTCACCTCAATCACGTGATACTCTCGCATCATGTCACCAGCTTCAACAATGACTAGCAATAGATCTCACGAGTTGAAGGCTAAGTTACCATCAAATGGGACGTGCTCTACCTCACCCCACGTGCTCTACCTCACCCCACGTGCTGTACCTCACCCCACGTGCTGTACCTCACCCCACGTGCTCTACCTCACCCCACGTGCTCTACCTCACCCCACGTGCTCTCTACCTCACCCCACGTGCTCTCTATCTCACCCCACGTGCTCTACCTCACCCCACGTGCTCTACCTCACCCCACGTGCTCTCTACCTCACCCCACGTGCTCTACCTCACCCCACGTGCTCTACCTCATAACACGTGCTCTATCACTTACAACAAATCAACTTAGACTCCTGAAAAACTGTTTCGAAGCCCTAGTCTACATGGTCTGTAATATTCAACAATCTACAGAACTTCTGTGAAGAGACATTTGACTCTACCACAATACTTAATGTTCCAGATGGTTCTCACAAATCAAAGGTACACAGTTGAATTACTTTACACAGTCCTTCACATAACACATCGTGCTCAGTGTCTAGTCTTACAGTTCCAAGTTTGTGTGCCCTGCACCCCCCCCCCCCCCC
>NMRA01000263.1:274163-292255 GCA_002633005.1 Phoronis australis
TTAGACAACTGTGTCACTCTGTCCAGGTTGATTAGAGAAACACTATCTAGTTGATTGAATACTAAACTTTAGGGATGAAATAAAATAGCACACAGCTACTAGCAGATATTCTAGACATATTGTTCACTGTTTCCCTGTGTTGCACAAATTATCACAACATGTGCATACTGAACTGTCTTGATGGGTTGATAAGGGTCAATAGCTTACATGTTCACAGGTTCTCAGGTGTTGTCGCTAGTAAAGAGAAAGAAAGTCATAGAGTTTTTACAGTGAGTACACTTGCAAGAACATTCATATGAAGCTCAGGTGCGGGGGGCGTATAATTGAGGCGAGGGACCCCTAGACTTACATTTAGATTAGAATCACCAAGAAACTTAAGACTGGCACTGGTATATTTTACAAACTGACAAAATATCCTGGACAATTCATCTTTTTACAAAACTAGATTTTTACAAAACTAGATTCTACCTAACTTATAAATTGCCCTATCCATTTTTTCAAGTTCTACACAACAACTGCCATTCACAAAAACGTGAAGACGCATTCATTTGTCGGTGTTGGTGAAAGTGTCGGTGGCGATATCGTCATCATTTGATGACAGTGACGATGACAATGATGATGACTATGTCAATGATGTCGTTGTCAGTAGTACTATGTACTGCCAGCAGCCCTGTCCATGTTGTTGATAAGTATAGGTACCACTGGTTTTAAGAGATATCATCACTACAACAATGCGTGGACTAAGCTAACTTATCATACACTTCCATAACCTTTGAAAGTTCAGTTAAAAAGTGAGCTTTTCTTTCAATAAATTACTGTTCAGTCACATATTAGCACGATGTGTCATATGCATGGGCAGTAATAGAATATTCACTGATGGATGGTGTCCAAAGTGTTGGTGACCAGAGGGAATTTTTTATCCCCACCCTCCAATAAGTGTTACTTGTGTGTGGCAATGTAATAGCAATTATGTAATAGCAATTATGTAACCAAAGCAACAGTCTCTCCAGGAACCAATTAAAATCAGTCAGTTGCAGGTTAGCAAAAATTCTAATGCTGACCAATGTAATTTGATACAAAGCAAAGAATTATTTGGTTTAAAAACTCGCAATTTGTTCACGATTCAACAATTCCAGATTGTGTACAGAACAGTTAACACTCCATAACTGGACACTGATGTTCAATAGCAGTGAGGTAATTAATGTTACACAAATATGCTTACCACATGCTGCGAACAATAAAGTATGTTATTTGATTTTGAACAATAATAAGAAAGTTCAACACCCTTCTCACTAGGATTTAACTGGATTTCAACAAAAGGTTTATTGCCCAGTAAGACTTTTCTAACTGTGTATAAAATTTAGCATAATACATAAAGGTGGAACAATTTACCAACATCATGTTCTGAGAAACAGTTCTCCACTGAAGAACTTGTGGGCGTTTAATTTTGGCCCTCACATGTGAACTCAGCAATTTCTTTTGTTGTTTGATGCTGGGGATGTAGATACATGTATCGAACTTGTCAAGGTTATGCAGGACTTTACAAAAGTGTCTACATTTGGCTAACCTCAGAACATCACATCTCAAAAATGGCCGATGGGATTCATTTGAAACTTTCACATACAACACTTCATGCACTGTTCTCAATATTCTGTTAGGAACTTTTTTTAAAAAGGTCCATTCTTACATGAGGGGTTATCAGAAATAAGAGTTTTACGATTGTCTTGAAAAAAATAAAAGTTGCATAAAACAAAAATGAAACATTTTTAGAAAACTGTAACAGCATTGGTCAGATTTCATGTTGCACACTTATTTTGAATGAAATTTAGTGGTGTTATTGATGGTGTAGGTGAACCTTTCTTTTTAGCTAAATTTTACTAAAAAATACATGGTCATGTGACCCCAACTAATGGCAGATTGGAAAATAGTCTCAAATCAAATTCTATATATTTTTAACGTGTGCACCCAGCCTAAATAATGGGAGCTCAAATTTTTGAGAATGTGGACCTTTAACTAAGATTCACAGAGTATGTTCAGAGCTATGAATGGTGCACTCGCTGAATTTTGGTAGTTCTTGCCTTTTTAGTGTACTTTTGTCTCGTTTTCTACTTTTGTTCGGAGTTTTTGCTTTGGTGAATGGGGGGCTTGTTCGAGCCCTCCGATCCCCACCTCCCTAGGTGCGTGCATGCTTTTACTGAGTTAAAATACAGCTTTGCACACAATTGGCTAAGTGCACACACTTGGAGATACAGACTTACATAAGTCATAACCATAAACTGACGTATGAACAACTAAAGAGACCGGTAGTTCTTTACATGATCAGCACATATTGTTCTCAAATTTCTCAACGAAGAAGAAATTTAACAAATCTTGCTTCTTTATTGATGTTAATAAATGCAGTTTGCCAACACCTTGTTTGTCTTTATAAATGATAAATGCTACATTAAACTAAACTTGTGACAAAAAGTTGACTGGAAAATTTTCCAAACAAACCCCCCACTGCCTGGACATTTGACACCAGAAGTTGTAACACCACATAAATGCCCATGGCGTTTATTCAGCATAATTTTCCGAATTATCACCCATGGGCATTACATGGGGTAAGCTTATCTACGAACCCCCNNNACCCCCCCCCCCCCCCCTCTCAAATATCACTATATTGCAGTTCATGGCACCGGAAGATGATTATCAGGGACTGTCAACCCACATATGAACAACTTGTGCATGAAGCAACAAAGCCACTGCCTGGCAGCTGGACTCTAAACTAAATGATGAAACTAACTGGTAAAATAGAAAAAAAAAACATGAATTCACCTCATAACATCATCATCCACATTGAATGCACATACCGGGGGGTATGTATCCCCATGTCCCATTATTGAATTCTGTGATGGATAATCATGTTCTGAATGGTGACAAATGTCTCAAAATGTCATCCAATTTATTGCACATGATCACACTAACTATAAATGTAGAGAATGCTTCAGTCATAGTCTTAAGGCAATAGACAGGTGACCAGCCTTATGATTCAGTCACAAAGAGGGAATGCTAAAGATCATCACTGGTACTATGGTCCAACACCATATCCAAATACAAATGAAACATTCTGAAGGACAACTCTTTAGTGCTGCGAAAGCACAAATGTAATTTCTACTTCCTTCAATTTTAAATTTAAGTGGACACAATGGGTAGTAAAGTTGACAAAGATGAAATATGATATGCAATAAAACATTCGCCATGACAAATGTACTCTGATGTCTTCTGTACTTTACCTACGACATTTACCTCTTTCTCTTGTCTTTCCTATGTTTAAAGATAAGCAGAAACCAATAATATATGAAGAACTGGAGGAGATGGCAGGTGGGGGTAGGAGATGGCAGTGTGGTGCTATCTGGTGCAGGACCAAAGGCGATGCCTTGGGGACAACCAGGAAGAGAATTGGCGGGAGAACAACTTGGTGACAACTGGGAGAGAAATTTTGGAAATGTATGGCAACAGGTCAGGAGGTGGGAACCAGTCAGGAGGTGGGAACCGGTCAGGAGGTGGGAACCGGTCAAGAGATGGGAACCAAGAGAGGAGCAGAATTGGACAAAAAATTGTTGAAATGGTCATTTCCATTTTTAAAATAAACTTGCTGCATTGTTGAAAATGCTCAAACTTTCTCCCTGTGAGCTAACAATGAAGTAGAACTATTCCAGTTTACTTTTGTTGAGGAATTTCATATATAATATAATAATATAGCGCCAAGTTGTTTTACAAGCTGAAGAGCTTTACTACATCCTTTTTTCTGATCAAATAGAAGTCGATAAGAAATTGGCATACTGCCAAATTAGAAAAGAAACATTAAGTCACAATGCATTCTGAAGTCAAAATGGGAAATTTATTGAACTTTGACACTTACATTAAGAAAATAAATAAGGAAAAAAGAGTTTTAATTTTATTAAACCCTGCAACCAAATGACAGCAGTTGAATTATGGTTCTGAGACATGCAATGACAAGAGTACAACACCAGTACGTGACTGACCCAGATCACAAGTGATGGCAAATTATTATAATTCAAGTAAAAACATCAACTGTGCTTAGAACATTTCAGAAAACAATTCCACTCCATTATGTTAGAGTCATTGACCTAGTTTAGCGTTTAGCGTCATTTCAATACATTTCTTTGATCACCTAGATGCATTTCCCTTCCCGGGGACTTGCTACCTGACAATGAAATAATTCTAAATCTCCACGGTGACAGTGTGTCATTTTTTTCTCTGCGGTAGGTATATATCACCAACCTGAAGGTTTAAACTAATCATGTCTATTATCTACGTATTTGTAAATCTGGGAATTGAAATCATAAGCATAATCAGTAATCAAGAAAGCACCTTTAACACCATAGTAAAATTTAGTTGCTGTCAGAAAACATTATGGCAGACAAGCAGGAAAAATATTTTGATATCAACATATTAATTATTAGAAGACAACTTACAGCATGCAGGTGGTGCTGCATGCAGGTGGTGCTGAATAGTAGAAACTTTTGAGATATTGCCTCCTGAAGCATGGAAAACTATAATTTGGCAAGTTGCAACCTACAGTGTATGTAGCTAACCATGCCAACGGAGGTAATCAGACCAATGCAGCAAGTGCGAAGCTATGGCTACATTCAAAATTAGTTGAATGTGTTTGTAAGGTAAACACTTTGCATGAAACCAAAAACAAGTTTTAAAAATGTGAGTGAAAACCTGAAGATGTTGGCAGGCTTTCAATTCGACATAACAACTTTTAAATGAAAAGCATTTAAGAATGAATTACAAACACTTAAAGCCTCCCAGTTTAAAACACCCCTAAACACACAATAGCCACCTACAAGTGAATGGTAAGTCCATGTGTACTACACTTGAGCAGACTGATCTTATTTTCTGGAAAAATGCATTAGTTTGGATTAAGGCACACTACGACAAAACACACTCTTATTCTGTAGTTATCAATGAAAATTTAAATAAAAGCCAGAAAGCTACAGCATAATAATACTCCCAGCCTAGATATATGTATGATAAAGATTCATAATTCAACTGTCCACCTTAATTTAAAGCAGGTGTACAAGTTACAATGGGTGAACTGCCCCCTTCCATCGTCACTCCAACCCCCCCTCCCCTCCTCCATCATCACTCCAACCCCCCCGCCTCCCACCCCTGAACTGAGAATACTGACGGACTTACCTGGGTATTAAACTCCAGGATGACAAGACTAATTATTCATTGTTTGTGTCCCTAACCCCCACAATTTGAGTGCCCACGCAGCATGAACAGCTAGTGAAATCAGACATTGAACGGATTGAAGGCTTGACAATGAACAATTTGTCAGTAATCCCATCATTTTTCAAACTTTTAACAAAACCAAAAAAAAAACAAATTTAAGAGTAAAAGCAAAAAACAGGATGTCATTTCTGAACTATTTCCACTAAACTTTCAGCGCGATGAAAGCCCAAACAAGGGAATACAGCCGACTACACACATTCAAACCAGGTGTGTGATAGGCCAAGACCATACTCTCAGGTGATCAAGACTGACTCCCCAGTCCACACCATGTTCTGAACAGTTCTGAGAAGATAGTATGACCACAAAACTTTGCACATGTACCTCTAATGTTCTTAGTGTATGTATTTACCTGTTGGTATGGGAGGTCGGCCTTGATAGTTCATCATCAAATTCATCACCAGATCTCTCCACTATCAAAACCAGCACCAGCCACACGTCAATGATCTGACAAGTCCTTGTTTGTTAACCAGAGTTAGGTAGTCTACAACCCCCTTGGCTAGCAGCAGGCAGACTACTATATTCTCAGTGTAACTTCACACACACAGATACCACAGACTGAGAAGTCAGCTAGCAGTGGCTGATGATCGCTGGCTTACAATTCTGACCTGGATCTGTAGTGGCTGAGCCTCAACACAGTCACATAGGCTCAGTGTTTGTGTTGGAACAAAAAGGCTCAGACAAAAACCACTCATGCATGAATGGCCATAAATATTCACAGGTTTCAATGGCTCTATTGAAAGTGGCTACTGGGACAGAAGTCTTGTTTGTATAGTCAATAAGAGGACAAAGAAGCAGAACTTGATTTCACCCCAGCTACTGGCAGGTAACTTTGTCAATGTCTAGGGCCGTGGTATAGTACTGAGGGGGGAGGGGGCAAGTGACACTCACACCTCAGGTAGGAGAAACAATGCTATCTTTGATTTGACATGAATAGGCAAACCACTTGAGATGGACGTCATTGGCTAGTATTTAGTTTTCTCTCAGCAGGTATGAGCTCACTCCTGGGGCTTGCTCCCAATCCCCCTAGGTTAAGAACTAGTAACTTAAACTGGAAACCATCACATGCGCGCACCCCCATTTGGCGAAGCGGGCAAAAAGGTCCGCCTCAGAGAAACAAAAAGTCTGAGAAAACGAGACAAAAGTCCACTGAAAAGGCACAGATGCATAGTAAAGGTGTTATCCCCGTTTTTTTTTAGTCCTACCAGTTTTTTGTCAGCAAAAGGTCCACATCGTCAGAAATTCGAGCCCCCCATATTAAAGGCTGGGAGCACGCATCTGTGCATGCATCAGGCAGTGAAATCAGAGTACAGTTCAGTAACGCTATGACCTCTTTAAAAAGCCAGCCTTCGCGAGATTACGTGAGATATTGCAATGCATTTTAAATAAGAACACGTGATTTTTGGCTCCATTCTAGCAAGGTCCTAGCCTAGGCCCTAGCAAGGTCCTAGCAGAGGTCGAACCATTGCTGAACTCTACCCAGATAACATTTGATTCACAGTTAATCAGTTGTTTATTTTAACAGCATATTTTTGTCCAATTATACCATTAAAACAGTATAACTATTAAAAATTATAACTGAGCCAAGGAAATCTGTATCGTATTCCAGAAACAAAAGACTACGGGTGAGAATTTTCAAGCGAGGTACAGGTGTAGCAATAAATACTGCCTATAAATGACAGTAACATTAGACAAAGTTATCAAGATGAAAATTTTCGCTTGTTTCTAATGATAGCTTTTCAATATTTACTATGAAATAAAAGTTACACAAGATAGAAATTTATAATCCCAAAAATGTCAATTCATTAAAAAATACTTCCAAATATAATATGGTACAGATTGGTGACCAGTAGCTAGCCATTATTAGTTCTTCAAAACTAAACAAATTGATCAAACTTCCTAACCCATAATACCCTATCACACCTAAGTTATTTTTCACTAGTATTTCATAGCATGACAAACGCCATAACACAAAGTAACAACAAGTTAAATTACAAACTGAGCGCTTGTGATAAAATGAATGCTAAGAAATAACTATTTAACTTGCCTATTTATTCTCCCAAATGCAAAAATAATTAGAAATCAGGCCAAGCCTTGGTCAAAAACACATTGGGTATTGAAAGTAACAACACCCCCGGAGTAGATCTGGGTTTAATGTTTTCTAAATAGGACATCACACAGTCGATGAGGATAACAACAATTTTGACAGGTAATAATAATATTATTCACCATTGTCTGCTATCATTCACAACTAAGGTAGCATTGAATATTAAAGGCATACAGTTTCATCAATATCCATTACAATGTCCAAATCAACTACCAGAAAACATTTTTCAAAGGAGGCAAAAGTAAAGCCTTTCCTTGGAAATTAGAGAACAAATCAGTTCAATTTCAGTATAATCGCACACTTATAGTAAGTAAAATGATGAAAAACACTAGAGGTTTCATAAAAATGCATAATCTATACAGGCAGGCCAGGTTTGTTTATTATTAAAGAATTTATCTGTGTCTGTCCATGAAAATAAACATTAGATAGGATCTCATTCACCAATCATGTCTGTATCAAATGTGACTACGGTAAGCTGTCTTGCACAATACAAGGAGTTATTTCCCTTGACAAATATTATCAAGCCAATCAGAAAAGAGCGTTTGCCTGAAGGGCTAGACACCGATGGGTGTTCATTAACAGATAATAGGAACAGTACCCGCCTCTGGTTTGAGTGCCACTGTTTTTTTTTACATCACGTGTCTGTAGTTCTAGCTAGTAAACTGTGAGAAGTCATGGGTGCTTCTCTGTGGCTCCCAATATTGGTGTCAGTGTCTTAACCAAATGAGAAAGTTATGGATGTGGTCTGGCAATGTTAACCTTAATTAACAAGAACAGGGTTAGACGGGGGTCATCCAGTACAAAGCAATCAAACCCAAATGTTGATTGGACACTGGTGTTTTTGCTGATAATAGGAAAGCAAAAATGTGCTCACAGAAGGAATGAAGGAAGGTGATGGCTGTTTCAAATGAAAACCTAAATATTTACACCGAGACGTTGTGTACTACACAAATCAGCTGAACATGTTGGTCTTTTCAACATTAATCAGTAGCTAACGCACTCAATAACTATTTTTACTACTATTACTGTTATTACGTTTGTTGTTATTATTATTACTATTTTTTTATTATTATCATTTAGATTAAAGCACCCTAAATCTGGTCATGACCTGATATTCGAGGTCTCTATCCTGGCATGAATAAAAGCATTAATTTGAACATGAAACTAACACCACGCCTTGTTTTGTTGTTTTTCTCTTATATTTATTCAATATTTTCAATATTTTAGCCACCCAATATTTTATTAGCTACTGACAATTTTGCTCATGGATGATGGGCAAAAAACAAGAAATATGACAACAGCCTTATCAGAAAACAGTAGAGCCATGGCTTTATTGCCATTGCATTTTTAAAGACCTAGTGGAACCCTTAGTTTGTTTTCTAAAGTGGAAAATTAAGGTTTTTAATTACTCAGCACTGGGGATTGCAATTCAAAGTTGAACGTAGCATTTTTATGAACCTACAAAAACTTTGTCACAGTTCGATTTTTGGATAGATCTGACTATCATGACATCCATGTTGGCCATTTTAGTTTCTCAATAAGGAGTTCCTTGTTCGCCAGTCTTTGGGAAATGATTTTTTCAGATTTTGCCAGAGGAAAAGAACTTCATAGCTAAATGACCTGAACCCCCAAATTTTCAACTCCCATCTTCAGTTATAGACCCTCCTAGAAGTTATGATACTTGTCAGGCATGTTGTGTTCTAAATTGGTGAGATTGTATTCTACTTTCACCCACGCCACTGTGAATACACTAATTCACCCACGTCACTGTGAATACACTACTTTCACCCAGTCACTGTGAATACACTACTTTCACCCATGACACTGTGAATACACTACTTTCAACCATGACACTGTGAATTCACTATGTCACTGTGAATACACATCTATGAAGAATTTCAGTTTTCCAAGATGACTAATATTGCTTCACATGATACATTCCTTTTATTCTGTACTAGAGTATACACCTTACGGTTTAGGTGGCCGACTGTATCATCCTGTTGATGACATCAGCATTAAAGCTACACTTTGAAGTCTGAACTTGAGTTTCTCCTCGAAAATTCGAGTTTTCGCTCGAGTTTGTACCTCAAATCTAGGGTCATCAAGTACAACTTTGGACAATACACACTCATTTGCGTAAACTATAATATACTGGAGCACAGAATGGTGTACAACTATCTTTAAGTCGTATAAAAGGAGAAGTCAAAAACAATTTCAATTTCAGTTTCAAGTATACCACAGGCTCTGAAGTTATGTGAAGATTCAAAATCCTCAAGTCAGCTTTACTATGCAAATCCAGCAGCTCAGCTTTTGACTTCATAAAAAATTACTAAATGGCGGGCTCGCCTACTTCTTTTTAAACTCAGTTCAGAAACAACTAATATTTGTTTAACCAACACTGACTGAAGGAATTTCATTTGAGATGTACAAAGCCTCAGGCCACAATGTACCCATAAGAAGCAAGGTTTAATGTCAGCAGGCAAGTGTAGTGTTGCCACATGTTAAGGTGTGGGTTCATTCAGACAATGTGTCTCAGGTTAGTGGCACCATGGGAATGATTGTAATAGTAACATAAGGAATCTTACTCAACTTCTCAATGTTTAAATTTGTCCCACTCCCAATAGTCCCACTCCCAATAGTCCAAACATTGCCAAGTGGACCAAAGCTACCATTACATTTAATTAGCAATATTTCTAAATCTTGATAGTGCCAGTTCAAGGGAGTTACAGCAATTTTTTCTGGAAATAGTGTCCTCAGTAGTCTCCTAGTCATTCTGCTTCCATGGTATCTTTGCTTGCTACCTATGGTAATAAATATGTTTATTCAGTTTGTAAAAATGCAGATATCCCTCGCCCATTGGCAGGAGTAGGTACAGCTGGGGCCCACCCTCCAGTAATTGAGGAACCGCCCAAGTGGAATTGGGGCCCACTCAAGTCGAGAGAAATTCATTCGCTGAGTCAAGTTAAACATGCTGAGAATGATTTTCTTAGATATGCTTTCTTTGGTGCTGCATGGCGAATTACCATAAAAGTAAAACTTTATTTACATCAGAAGAATGACAAACTAATTTCAATGTAAAATAGAGATTAGCACAACAGTGCATTACTCCAAGTCACCTATGGACTCATAACATGGCGAATAAATACTGCAGAAACAGAGTGGGTACTGCGGTACCTAAGAAGTGTCTATTAGAGTTGTGGAAGAGAAAAGTTCAGAGGTGCACTACTATCATGAGATGCACCATCCTGCAGTCCCTGTTTCCTCCTAGTCAGTAGACATGAACAGCTGACATTTGGTGCAAGTTCACTTGATAAGAGTTAAGTCAGGGTAATGGCCTTGTTTAAGTTGTGTTGAAACATGCTCTCCAGTTAATTATGTTGTTTGTGTACTACTGGTAAATACAAGATGGGCTGTCAGCTTTACAGTCTTGTTTACACTAGTGGGTAGACATTGAGACCATAATGACATATTTCTGAAATGTTGATAACTTAAACCTTAATGTTTAGTCCTCAATACAAAAAAGGTAGAAATACTTTCACTATCATTTCTAAGGATTACTTCTAAATAAGTAAAATTTCTCTGAAGATAACAACACCATAGAACTAAATAGTTCTGACACTATTTTTTGTACCGTGATGAAATAAAAACAACTTCACGATCCACAATTGAACTTGCTTTGTGAAAACTCTTGTGCATGTTTTATTAAGCTAGCATTCCACAAGTATATCAACACACCTGATCATGACTGGTTCCATCACCTTTTACACTTAACACAATGATCACTGACATCTGCAATACTGTGGAGCTTTTGAGACGACCCCCACATTGTGTGAGTCAAGCCCAGGAACAGAAATTCAAGCCAGGCTTATCCAGAAGTTTTTCCCAACAATAGTCATCAAAATACCATCTTAGGTTACACAATACCAGACTCCATTATACATTGACTGTGAGGCAGATATTGAGCAAATATAATCTAGATTTCATGACAGGTATCTGTACTACCTATAGATGCGGGTATTAATCTTTTTCGATGATTAAATATTAAGTAGATTACTTCTAAAAATACTTAAGTATTTGCAACATAAGAAAATGAAGTGGAAGCTAATACTTGAGATATATTCAACATGAGTGTGCCAAGCTTGGACGCTGCAGTAAATGATATCAAAAACCTTTGAATCCTAATCACCCAAGTTCATTAAAAAATGTTGTAGTCCACCAAACTTGACAACTCGTTACCAATAATCAAAAAACAACTCCCAAATACAAACTAGGCAATGCCTTCATGCAAACATTTCCAATATCTTTTCAAGTAATTACACAAATTATTTAACCAGGTTAAACAATTTTCAACAGTTCCAGGAATTCAATGTTTACAGATGAGCAAAACATTTATGTGTAGTTCTAGAAAACAACACATCCCATATATTTCAGGTTTGAGTCATTTTAAAGAGTGTTTACAGAAACATTTCATAGGTTTTATTGTTTTATAAGTAGCAATTTCTTTATCTTGTTCACCTTGTTCTTGTGATCAGATTATGGTTGAACAGCTGATAGCATACTTAAAAAGACATAGTTTCACACTTGATACTGGCAAAATATACCTAAAAGAATTAAAATGATTTCTTTGACTGTGTTCCATTTTACTGCCCCATATGTAAAAGTTCATTCTGTATGTCATTTGAGAGTTGCTGTCATTAATATTAGGGTAACTACAACAGTCACAAAGGGAATGTTGGAAAACATAGGACATTAATCGGAGACTTATCCCCAAGAGTACAAAACGTACACGCCATGTGACCTGTTTATCCCTGCTGTGATTGGCTGGTTCACTGATTTGATAACAGTGTATACAGAAGGTCTTTACATAGAACTTGGCTGGGTTACTCAACCTATTCAGAGTCAAAACCCAAGGTGATATCTAGCTGGATATTTACAGGTGAAAAGCAGGTTATACAGAGATGTGTGTACATAAACTCAACGACCCCATCACATGAAGACTGGACCTGTGTGGGGACTGGTTCTGGTGCTGAGAGAGGCAACAATAGAATAACATTGAGTAACAGAGCCTTCAGGTGTATAGCATATTAGATGAGGCAAGGGTAATTAATCTCAAAATGTTACTTTACTTAGCTTTTTTACCAGAATAAAATATTTATTCTCTGAGTTTGCCTTAGACAAATTGTAGTTTTGAAGTTTTTGGACTGTTGGATGCTTGCAAAACAGGAGGGTTGACCTAAAGCACCTTCAAATTTGATTATTACTTACACATGAGACTCAAAGTTTTCTTTTTCCCCTGTTGAGATCCACTGTATTCAATTTTAAGTTTACCTTTGAAGTAAACTCCAAGGACAACTAACGAGAAGAGTGTCTCGCCATTTTCAATTTTTTTACAAGAAACACAAGCAAAACATTTAAAGCTGCATTACGGTCACGTTTAAGCTCTCACTGTTGAATTCTTAACAGTAACCTGACTAGATTTGCTAAACCATCCAGCAACTTAAGGTACATGAAATGCCGACATACATTATTTTCAAATCCACGATTTTTGGATAGTCCAATCCCATTAAACTGAAGCCATTTCTTGAGTCGTTGATAGTTTCAATGTTGACTAAAAACAAAAATAGAATTCGTTCATTTACTAAAATCGGTGTCATAAATTTCTCACCATGATAGGATTCTATTTCCGTTACCAACGTGAACTATGCAACTCAAAAAAAGGCTTAAGAGTGAACATTGAAGAGGTTTTTTGAGTCCCTGATAGGTTCGATTTTCACATCAGTTATGGAAATAGAATCTTTTCATGGTGAGGAATATTTTAAGACTGATTTCATGAGAGTAAAATTAAGATAATTTTAGCAATTTTGTCTAGCTGATTTTAAAATGTTCTGACAGATTTTGACACCATAGCACAAATCTCCATCACCTAGAGAAAATGGCAAATTCTTTTGATTGTATGCTGGTACCATAACTTGTAAACAGTAGCATAATGAATGTCAGTAACACAGGCTCTGATACAGGTGGGTGTTATGCAGCACATCAGGGTTATACCAGGTGACTGAACACTGGGATTGAATTCCTGTTGACCATCTTGGCAAAACACTGGGACGGCCTTTAAGCGGCTTCATACCAAATCACTGAGGAACTTTAGGCGTGTCCATGTAAACTGCAAACTTAATCAAAACTTTTACATCAGCTATACTAGTTTTACGCAAAGGTCATCAAAATTACTGCAAGATGGCACTCCGAGAACGATATGCAGGAGTAATTGTTAAAATTGGAAGTAGCCTATAAATGATTGGGTTATCAATAAGATGAAGTGCTTATACATTGGG
Source organism: Phoronis australis (assembly GCA_002633005.1). Lineage (NCBI taxonomy): Eukaryota > Metazoa > Phoronida > Phoronidae > Phoronis > Phoronis australis. The sequence goes on from NMRA01000263.1 coordinate 287,907, forward strand.
AAATGTCCGATAAAACATTATCAAATGTAATACCAAGACATGTGCTGAGACATCAGCCGATAACCTCCACCGATAACCTCTGATGACATGAAAGTTAACATTTCATAGGAGTCGATGCATCCACGCTACGCTGTTAACTCCTCTATTTACTGCACTCTTAGCTTTGATCCAAAACAGTTAGCTGTTCATAACGATCGACAATACTGAAATCATTGATACTTCAATGCTGCAATGAAAGGTCCTTAAAGAAGGAAGGTTGATGTTTGTCTCATTTCCTTGACTTGGCGTCACCTCAACTTCTTACTCCACCTCAGGAATTCACCTGAGGCTCCTAAGACATCATGCCAGTTTTCTAGCCGAAGATGGTATGCAAGTTTACGCAACAAAAGTGATTTGTTTCACTTTTCTTGTGTTAAGCTAATGTAACCCCACAAGTGGTCCATTGTAAATCTTCATAACATAACTTTTTAATTGTGCATTCTCAACCATTTAAGTATATATTTTTTAAATCGGTAAAAACATAAAATCTGACTCCAGGATACATGAGTGGTAATTGCTCAGTTATTAACTGAGTATTCAGGCTGCACTGCACCTAGAGGATTGACAACTACACCACTACTCTAAAACATTTTAGATTTTTACTTGTTAAACATTGGGAAGTCCCATGAAATAGAAATTCACTTGACCCTATCCTTAACCTTCCCTGGTAAAACGATTATGAAATTGCGGACAAAGATCGGTTTCCATGAATTGCATCTGACCTGATCACTAAGAGAGTATTAAGTGCACATGATCACACTCAACCTATGAACTATTGTCATAGATGATGGATTACAGTGTAAGGGAGTTAATGACCTCACATCAGAATAAAAACAACTTTACATTTCAGCCTGCTACTTAACACACTGCAATGTGAGTAGAGGAGAATTATTCAAGGGGAGGTTCTGTTCACATCAAAATTTGTTTTTAGTGAAGGAATGCATGATTTGTTAAGAAAAAATGTCACCAAAATGAAAGAATCTGGCTAGCAGCACTGTGTATCTATGGCAACTGTCTCCTACCCTACAATGTCAAACCATTAGTTTTGCCCCAGAGAACCTGTCGACCAAGGATGTTATCAGTTCCTTGGATCCTGTAGTTGAAATGAAAATAAGGCATTGCCTTAAATATTGTGGATGAGCCTACCAAACTCACAAAACACGATTCATTCAACCAAAATACACGGTGATGGACTCACATTTTTGAAACACGGCACATGGACCACCAAACGTGTTTTACAGATGAAATGTAGAAACTGATTGTGTTAACAGCTGTGTAAAGGGTGATCATATGTTTGTGTGTAATGTTTGTGTGTAATGTTTGTGTGTAATGTGATGTAATTGTTATGAATTAGAAACAATAAACATTATTTAAATTGCTTAATTGTTCTACAATTTATTGGCATCCAAAATCTTTTTCTGGCATCAATTCTCATCTGCCGTCCATGACCGTGTATTCGGCATGCTTCATCAGAGTGAACTGTGTTTGATAGTCCCGTGTTTAGCAGTCTGTTAACTGTGTAGTTTAGGTACGTTGTGATAGAGAACACTAAACCTTGCTCTCAAAATTATGCTATAGCTCCAGGTGGTCACTCATATTGACAAGGTGCCTGCAGGTGTGTACCAAATATTGGGGGTAGGCGGTACTTTTTCAGCAAGTTTTGCGGGACCTGCACAGGGTCGAATAAGCCCCTACATTTCCACTTCACCCCCACAAAAGTCCCCTGGGGGGGGGTGAGGCAGAGAAATCTACCCCACAAAAGGGAGTGGGAATTAGCAGACTTTTCCCCCGCAACCTTCGCAATTTTTGGTACAGACCTGCAGGCACCACATCAATATGAGTGACCCCCCCCCGCGGGCTAGAGGGTTTGGAGTTGCAAATGCTCAAAAATGGGATATCTGGGTCTCGGGCCAAATTGCAAAGACACAAAGACAATTGTTTCTCACAACACTTGATTCTTTTTTGTCGCACCTGTGGAATAGAAACGGATCCGTGGAACAGGGATAAATCATGGAAAAGCACAGAAATATATGATAATGCGTAAATTTTCTCGTGTATGTGAGAAGGAAGACATACTGATGCTGTGGTGACAAGTATGTGAGACAAAGCTTCAAACAATGGGACGGTTACTGTTGCCAAGTACACGTATTGAGGAAGCTGTCAATGACTGGTCTCCGGAAACTTTTGTGTAGTGTTGAGTGAAAAGATTTTTGTTTTCCAAAATGTGATCTTGTTATATCCCAAATACCAAGAGTGACAAACAATAAAGGCTACCATACCTCCACAAACCTACATTTTACACTAAACCTCAGGTCTAATAATCCACCTTTTTCAATCATCAGATATCCCACACTCACTGAGTTCATTAAAGTTAGGCCTATTGAACAGTCATTGCTTACTGAACAATCAATAACTTTCCCCGGAGTTGGTGTTCTCTTGAAACAACGCTTTGCTGAACAACCCAGTGGTCATGTCATGAATTTTCAAGTCAGGTGGAGGCACCTTGAGTCTTTCCAAAACAGTACAGTCCCCTAGGGATTATCTGTTGCGCTCGACACATCACGTCGGTCATCAACACACCGAGGCCGTGTGCATTGCACACACAGGTGAAATGGTCTGGCCAATTCTAGCCTACCTCACTACTACTAGGCCCGAGGACGAATTATTTTAGGTAATAAACTAATGAACGATCAAATATCATTTTCATTTGCCAAAACACACAGGATTTGGTTACTAAAATCCACAACGCCTGTGATTAATACCTCTTGCACACAACTCAACAATTGAGGTTTTAGTGGTCCAGCCAAGATAGGTAGGCCTACAGTGTCGCCACCTCTAGCCAACAAAAAATCAATACACAGAATATACCTACCTAGCATCGTTCGGCAGTATCTTCACTCTTTAACAAAATAGAACCAGCGACTGGTCAACTGTTTATACCACCGGTTGAGACAAAATCTGACGATGAACTTTTTGCTAACATAAATGATCACATATCTATCTTCAAACTCCGCTGTACAATCGACTTCCAGCCTCTCTGTTTATCAGCATAAATGGGTTGAACTGATTGTGTACCGAGTGACCGTGCACCGAGTGACCTAGGGACCGTCTCAAAAGTTCGAATGCACAATGGAAACCAGGAACCGTTGTGTATGGAATCAATAACTCGTTGATTTAAATAAGTCAAACCATTCTCGGAACTAGGTTACGACTAGATTTTCTCACTGTCGTTGGAAATGGATTTTTTAAATTGCAAACTATTGACGCGTGTTTATTGGCAGTAATCTATTCCGTGCCTGTTACAGTATTTTGTGTGACCTAGGCTCCTTTTGTTACGACGCGTGTAGTTTCTGACAACCGACTGTTCGATTAATCTGTAAATGATTCCGAGACCCTTTTTCACATGGCTAACAGTTAACGGTTGGTCTTTGCCTTCGATTGACTGGGTTAATAAACGTACGCGTTTAAAAATTATCGACGATAACACCGACATCAACTCTTCAGCGTACTGTAGTGTTATATCAAGACGAATAGTGCTGTTAATATTTCATTAACAAATTCTGTTTAATTTTGGAATTATTTATGGTTTCCTACCGAGACTGTCACGTAATGCCATCCGCCAATTTTTATAGTCATTGTCGTTACGAACTATGAGTCACAATATGTTGGATCCTAGTTATTTGTGAGACAACAAACCCAAGTCATCACCCTGATGTATCCGATAAATCACTAGATATTGTTAAAATACGCTCTGGTCCAAAATTAGGTCTGTTCTGCTTTCGTCGATATTACCAAAAGTTTTAATTTGAATAAAAAAGCATTTGATTCCCACACTAATGAAATCGAAATTCGCTGCCTGTCGGACTGTTAACCTAACTTGATCGTTCCAAAAAATAAATAAAGGCAAGCAGGATATCGATTATGAACTTTTGATACCTGACGTGAGAATTCGAAAGGCTGGCTCTAAGATAATCAAACATTCTATTGGATGCATAACTGTGCGTGGCTGCGCCATTCAGTAGATTCGTTGGCCCGAGAATAGTTCAATGCGATAGGTTTGTCGCTCCAAGCTTCGCAGTGTTGTTTCTAGGTCGCGCGGAAAATCTCACTGTATTAGAAAGGAGTCAGTGCCTTCGAGCAGTCTGGTCTAGATTCTCTTGTTGACGTGGGAGTTGGTGGCGGAAATGGGTTCTTACCACCATTTCTGCAGTCTTCCATAGTAAAAGGTGTTGAAAATTTGTCATGCTTTATTAGATATGCCAATATCATAGGCGGATTTAGGGGGGGCCCAAGGGGCCTGCCCCCCCCCC
>NMRA01000263.1:298663-308835 GCA_002633005.1 Phoronis australis
TGTGTATAAAGGTACCGTAGTGGTCCGGTAGCCACGTGTGTAAAGGTACCGTAGTGGTCCGGTAGCCACGTGTGTATAATGGTACCGTAGTGGTCCGGTAGCCAGGTGTAAGGTGCACAAAAACACTTTTTAGAAAAAAGGCAATTTTAAATCTAAAACCTAACCCTTTCAAGTTGGATGTGATCTATTTGTTGGTCCAGCTTTTATGTTATTTCCTTTCGTACCATAACGCGGGGTCGACGTGACATGATGCTTATTTTGTATGGATTTAAACGTTGTAAAATGCTTATTTTGCAAACATTAAAACTGAGTACACAGCCATTCTAGTTATGTAGCTTATGTATTCTTGTTATACAAGACTGACCTGATCACTGTGCTAAGTATTAGTCAATGAAACAAAAAACTTTTTTGATGGGTAGAGCTCCGACCCCTCCCGTGTGACTTAAGCCTAATGTTCTTTGACCCGCGGGCTGCGCTAAGCACGGTATGATCTACAAGTATCCCTGAGTGTGAAAAGCACTCACTCACTCAGTGACTCACTAGCATTTGAGTTTATTGCCGACTTCATGACGCATGATCACGGCAAATTCAATTCCTTCCGTTCATTCCCGGTTGCCACCATTTCTTCGCTGCCCGGCCTCCGTCGCTCTCCTTGGCCCATAATCTTAATCCCCCTGGCGGTGACACCAATTAGTCTAGTTGCCAAAAAGTTGACCCTGCAATGTTATTTACTGTAAAGTTTTCTTTTGGAAATTTATTATACGTGGCTAGGAGAATAAAATTAACTTGGTTGCACTTAGTGCAACTTTGAGCATTTTTTATAATTCAAGATGGCGGCTTCCGGCATTGTCACCCTTCCTCAGACTGTCGTATTTGTCGATGGGCTGTAGGGAGTGGACTCAATAAGTTCACACTGAAAGATATCAGCTATGTTAATGTTAAATTGCTGTCTTATGACTAACAGGCAAGTGAGCAGCGTCGTAACGCAATGACCTTCCCTCGACAGTACAGACTTCTTCAGCAACTCCAGTATTTTGACTTTTTCTTAAATCGCTTTGTAATATTAACTGCTCACCAAAACTAAAAAACTGACTGCTCTGCTCATGCCCAATGACCAGCTCGTTCTGTAATTTACTCGGCGATTGCAGATGTTATAGTTATATGATTGATGGTCAGTGAGCAATCTTTCTTTAGTCTTCCTCGTCCAGGTCCTCTCCTCCCTTCTTGTACTTAAGTTTTTACCTGTCACTCCACTACATGATGTTTGCTCTTCACCACCTTTGTTCCACATTACTTATGTTCTCCATGGCAGTATCAAGGTGGGTACACCAACTGAAACTCTATATCCCACATGTCCTCTTAATTGTTCGGCTCTCATTAAAATGCCCCTTATGGTCCCAGAACCTTTTACACGTTTGATATACAGTATTCCTGTTCTCCGAATTGGTCAGCTGGTACTACAGTCTTGTCATCCAAGTGTTGACAGCTGTGCGCAGCTTCGAGTAGAGCTTTTTTGACTATTCGATAGGTGCTCCACACCCAGCAAACTTCAATGTAAACTTCGGAAAGAACTCTGTCAAGCTGCTAAACTTGGTATAAACTTCTTGCCAGAAATGTTTGGCACCTTAGTCGAACACTTATCGCATGTTTGTGTAACTTTTGTCGTAGTTTAGGTTGACGTTAGTGCACCTGGCCGTTTATTGTTTATTTATGAATAAACTTGCGTGTAAATTGTGAAAATTAAGACAACGTACATGGATGCGCTATCATATTCTAGTCGAAAAGAATTTCCACGTTTATGGTGACCTGCTGTAAAGAAATATATCAACATCTCCTTGAGACGGGGTTGCTGGAGGAAGAAGCTAAGGCAGAAACATTATAGACAGCAGTGTTGACTGGGTGGTTATTGACCGTCTCCAGGTAAACCATCAGCTCTACATAAGACTTGGTCGCATTTGAGTAGAAATTGAGTAACAACATGGCTGTGATGAGACTGCATACCTACAGTGCACCGGTTCTAGCCTTTCCGTTGACTATACTGGAGTGTAACAGGTTCCTACTCCGATGGCCCACCTCTCCGAAAAAAAAGCTACTCCGAAGGTCTACTACTCCAAAAAAAACACCGTTACTTCAACTTTTTTTACTCGACCTTCCTAAAGTTTCTCAAAATTTCACGAATGGTTTATTAACTTGTTACTTACTAACAAAATACCCACACAAAAAATAAATTTGGACAATGAAGTCCAATGATTTGTTTCTGCCATTATTACTGTCTTTGTAGTTAACACCTCTTGTATCTTATCTTTGAAGTTCGCTTGACTGACTTATTTCACATGCACGCACCCAGGGGGGATCGGGGGAGGGCTCATTTGACCGTAATGGGCAGAAAGATCCGCCCCAAAACAACAAAACGTCCGAGAAAACGAGACAAAAGTCCACTAAAAAGACGCGAACGTACAATTCATAGCCCTGATCGTGATATCCCGTTTTTTCAGTCCCATGTTTTTTGTTTGTAAAAGGTAGACATTGCCAAGAATTTGAGCTCCCCATATGGGTGGGCGCATGTATTAGTGTTATAGAATGAAACAAATGTGTTCATATTTGGAGGAGGCGTGGGTTTCTTCGGAGCAGTGTTTTCTTTTCGGAGTAGAGGTTTTTCGGAGTAGTGTTTTGTGGAGTAATAGGCAGTAACCTTACTGGACGCACCTGCACTGAGCGTATGAGCATTTCCATGCCATATGCTTTCTCTATTGTGCCAATACAACCCTCATGAAACTTGTGAGCAAAATGTTTGGCACACTATAGTACATGTACGTAATAGTGAGCATTTTGAAAACATATCTTGAAGAGGTTAACGGAGAAAATGAAAAATAATGAGATAAGAAACTAAATGTCAGAAGACTGCGAAGCAGTTTTGACCCCGTATTAATAAAATAACTCCAGAAATGGACTTCCCATCCTAGAAAATGGTATAAACAATGTATTACATGTCCCTGTTAGTTATCAAATTAAAAAACTTAAGTGGGTCGAAATTCAAAATGGCGGAATCCTCCATCTTGAATTGCAAAAAAATCCTCAAAGTTGCACTAAGTGCAACCAAGCTAATTTTGTTCTCCTTATCATATTTAACATATTTCAACAAAAACTTTACAGTAATCAACATTGCAGGGTTCACTATGGGGGCTATTGGGCTGGCAACTAGACTAAATCCCAACCTTATTATGTCCCCGATCGCGCCCATTCGCCCAGCATCCGAGTTTCCGCGCCTCACTAACTTGTTCACAATTCTCGGCAATCCCAAAAAGTGTAAAAATTACGTAATAGCGTGACGTCCAAAGAGCGGAACGCCGGATTGACGGTTGATTTACGGATATGACCAGGTTAATATCCTGGTAATGCATTCTTGATATGACTAAACGGTTTCACAACAATACGTAAGTGACCAACCAGATCGCCAACTGCCGCCATCCGACGGTTTCATTGGCGAGACACTTATTGCAGTCAGTCGCCGTCACGAAAAAACACTTCCGGTTGACACATGATTCGAACCAGATCCTTTCCGTTATTACCATGCACCTCCGCAAGTTTCACGACCAGCCACAATGAGGACTTAACTGTAGACTGCAGTGCTTCTAAGATATTTCGAATTCCATTGATCGTTTTAGCCCCCCCCCCTCCATCACACCCATGCCTATTAAAGACCAGTGTTAGATGCGCGGACGGGGAGGCCCGTCAGTTGTTCGTACCACACCGCAACAGTGGCAAGGGATCATCGACGTGAACTTCATTAACTTTCTATCGCTAATTTTCCTGGTCATTCTACCGTGATAGCGTTTTCACAAACTAGAATATAAAGAAGCCTAAAGTGACTACTTACGCTTTCTGAATAATTGAATGGTTATTTGCTGGTAAAATGCCACTTTTCTGTCTCCACACTGCAAAAAGAGACCCCTTCTGGCAATGGAGGGACAAGGGAGTCTTTTGCAGCTCCCCTTTTCTATGTTTTTAAATTGTTTTGCATATCATAAAAATTAGGAACCTGAAGGAGAGGAGCCTTGATAATTCCACCGATTACTCACCATCCTTATTAGAGGCCTTATATATTCAGACGGAATCTTTTCTTGAAGGGGCGGATCGAGCCAGTGGCTTCTTTCACAGAAATTCTAACTATCGCGAAAAGATGCAGAAAAAAATTCAAATTGGCCGAGAGAACTACAGAACATGTTCATGTGAAACTGTAGCACTAAGACACGTGATTCAAATTAGCCGAGAGAACTACAGAACATGTTCATGTGAAACTGTAGCACTAAGACACGTGATTCAAATTAGCCGAGAGAACTACAGAACATGTTCATGTGAAACTGTAGCACTAAGACACGTGATTCAAATTAGCCGAGAGAACTACAGAACATGTTCATGTGAAACTGTAGCACTAAGACACGTGATTCAAATTAGCCGAGAGAACTACAGAACATGTTCATGTGAAACTTTAGCACTAAGACAAGTGATTCAAACAACTGAAACTGAGTGATTATATTTAAAAGAGAACATTGCCGCTACATAAAGATTGAGGTTTGAATCACTTGAAGACCGTTATTTATGAATAACACAATAAAAATATCCGAGATGGTTTTATAATGATGAAAATACAGATAACTTTTTCCAAAGAATTACAAAAATAGCATTTCTTTTGAGGACCATTATTAGAAAAGAATGAGGGAGTCGTTCCTAAGAAACTTGCACAAGTCGACCAGATTGTCGAATGTATGTTTTTCTTCATGCATTGTGGAAACCTAACATGTATCCGACTGGCAATTGTAAACAAACGTTTCTGCGAGATCTGAATTGAAATTTAATTCGTAAAGGCACTCCACTTCATTTTAGTTAAAAATTTAATAAAACAGATTTTGACACAAGACAGTTCAGTCGAAACTCTTAAAAGCCCTTGTAATGCTCATTCAACACATCTCCAAATGTTTTGAAACCCGTCCAAATTTAATATGAATTTTTTAGTTTGATTTATATTTTGGTGTGAACTTCCACCTACTAAAATTGCCGTCCTGTGAATAAGAATGTAACTAAGCTACTAAGCACCAATAACGCTATTTTCAAGGAACAATCCGCTATCATCTCGGAGATCACTTCTTTATATAAAAATTTATACTCCTGTAAAGACGGCGACCTTGTTGTTGTTAATTTAAATGAACTTTTGGCATCGTGCCCAATGCCTAAATTGAACCAGTCTAACAGAGTCGAACTTGAAAAAATTATGACTTTGGAGTAAATTCATGCAACTCTGAAAGATTTAAAAAACAACAAAAGTCCTGGCCCGGATGGTTTCACAGTAGAATTTTAAATTTTTTTTTTGGCCAGAGTAGTATTTGTTCCGATCTTTTGAAGAAGGTATCAATAAAGGAGAACTATCTACAACTCAAAAACAGGGTATTATCTCAATAATACCAAAAAAAATAAACCAAGAGAATTCATCAAAAATTGGCGTCCGATTTCAATATTGAATATTACTTACTAAATTTTGTCTGGTTGTATTGCAAGACGCCTAAAAAGCGTCCTCGGACCCCTTATTCACGAGAACCAACAAGATTTCATGAAAGGCAGATATATTGGGGAAAACATAATAAGAATTTTATATGATGTAATTCAATTCTTAGACTGTAAACCTTTTCCCGGACTCCTCTTAATGATCGATTTTGTAAAAGCTTTCGACTCGGTTTCCTGGTCTTTCATCCTCAAGGCATTATCATACTTTAGCTTTGGCCCAAGATTCATTGACACGGTTAAAACACTCTACAACAAATCTTGTCTTTGTGTTCTCCAACATGGAATGATTTTTCTCTGAATTTTTTGAAATGGGGAGAGGCTGTCGTCAAGGAGACCCTGTTTCTCCTTACCTTTTTGTATCATGTGTAGAAATATTGGGTAATTTAATTCGTCGGGATGGTGGCATCACTGGGATCAGGATAGGTGTTTCTGAGTTTAAATTGATCCAGTACGCAGACGACACTTGATTAATTTTAGACGGTTCTGAGTTATCTCTTAAATCATCTTTGAATTTAATTGAACAATTTGCGAAATTTTTTGGTTTGAAGCCAAACATCCAGAAAACAAGATGTGTTTGGATTGGTTCAAAAAAGACCCTGGCGAAAAACTTTGTGTCAATGAGAACCTGTTATGGACCAACAAACCTTTCATGTTTTTGAGAATCAACTTCTCCACTGATTATAATGCAATGCCGGGTATTAACTAAAGTTGCAGACTTTTGGAAATTAAGAAAATAATGAGCTCTTGGTCAAGAAGAATTCTCACTGTTTTAGGTTAAATAACCGTGGTTAAGACACTTTTATTGCCCAAGATTTTTCATTTGCTTCAATCTCTGTCTAGCCCCTCCATTGATATTATTCAAGAATTAGAGCGAGTTTTCTTTGACTTCATTTGGAATGGGAAGAATGACAGAGTTAGCCGAAATGAAATTGTACAAAATCAGGATCATAGTGGTTTAAAAATGGTTCATGTTAGTCTTTGAAAATATCGTGGCTTCGTAAACTATTCACCTCAAATACCATACTTGACCTTGCAGAGGCAGTTTTGGGTTGTAAAGTCGATAACTTTTTTAAAATGGGAGACGCTTTTCTTAAAAAAATAGCTGAAGGAACCGAAAATCTGTTCCGGAAGGAAGTTTTAAGCGATGCTGTGCTCCTGTTTCAAATGTGTGATAAAAATGAAAATATTATTTACTCTCCCTGTGGTATAATTCAAAGATTAAACTTGGTAGAAAATCTATTTTCTACAAGTCCTGGTATGAAAGGGGAGTCTATCGTGTGTGTGATTTGTTTAATGCTGAAGGTTCTTTTATGTCATACGAACAACTCTGTAATAGTTATAACTTTCAACCTCCAGTACTAGAATTCTATGGATTAAGAGGAGCAACCTTTGCATCGTACAGGGGTATTAAGAATTGACAAGACAATATCTTTTTACCAAATTTTCCAATTTATATTTATAAAATTTTACATAATAAATCACAAGAGGTACATATTTATGACTCCTTAGTACAGTCATTTCAGACAGCTTGTAAAAAAAACAAGTGGTCATATGAGATGAGATAGATATAAACGGTGTTATAAACAATGTAAATTTTAGTGACTCTGATACATGGTGGAGAAAAGTAAATATACTCCCCTTCAATTGTACAAAAGATACAAAATTGCGGTGGTTTCAATACCGCTTAATTTACAGAATATTACCAATAATTATTTACATAAAATTAAAGTAAAAACAAGTGATCTATGCTCTTTCTGAGGTGAACACAGTGAAACTTTTCTCCATCTCTTTTGGGCATGTCGTCTTGTCTCCGGTTTCTGGCTCCTGTTTGCTGAGTGGATAAAACGAACATTTCATGTAAATTTTCATGTGGACAAGATAGCATTCTTTTTGGTATTTCGGAAACATTCAGTCGGAAAATTGTAACATTAATCTGTTGATCATGCTAGCAAAAATTACATATTTAACCAAAAGTTTGTTAAAAAAATCTTAATTTCCAATTGTTCATTAACTTTATTAAATTACTTCCTGAAGGAAATACGGTACTTGTTGACTAATGCTTTAATGTTAATCTTTTTAAACGATGTATACTGTATTGTTTTATGTGACAAGTAATTATCATGCTAGAGCAAAATAAAAGTATGAAAAAAAAGAAAAAATGCCGCCCTAATGACACCTGATTCCTGCGTTATGGCACTCAACTGTCGCCATGTTTGTAAAGACGTTTTCTAAATTTGAGAATGTAAAGGAAAGCGTAGCTTTAAACTGGAACAGGCACAACAATGAACCAGACGAATAAAAGCCGAAAATTTTGTGGAGAAGGTTTCCTGTTTTTTTCCAAAAAAATCTGTAGTTTGGGCAAGAGCAGCTACATGAACTGTACAAAGTTTTCCCATAACCAAAATGAGGAAGTCACCGTCATCATACAAACTTCCGCAATTCTATAACGACTAGGGGACACAACTCTGGTTCAATTGTATAACGACAAGGGACACAACTCTGGTTGCAGAAACATGGATACACAAGTATACTTTTCTAGCGTTATAAAAAGAAGTTGCTGCCTTTTTTGTTTCCAGACAGCTCGCATCGTCAGACCCAGAAAACTGATTCCAGAGGCTTGTGTAAACTGGAACGATACGTTACAGGATTTAAAACAGCATGGCCGCTATCATATTTACTCGATGACGAAGCAGGAGGCGTTTTTATACCCTATCAGATCGTTGCTACACCAGTAGAACACATGATACGGTAAAGTCCCGCGATTTTCAGACTGCCCGGCATTTTTTGCACACGAATAAATATTTCCGAAATGAGTTTTTCATAGCCCACGAAATTCGCACAAGGTCTAAAAACTGTTTTTCAATGGTCATCGAATTTCGGACAATGTCATAATCATCGGATTTTTGTCCCGCGACTTTCGGACAAGGAAAATTTTAGAAACGCTAATTTGGGATCGAAGCAACTCTCGCGCCACTAAAGCGTTCAACGGATGATTACTACTCTGTAAGGCTTGAATGCAAGAATCGGTATAACGTGCTTTGTAATTTTTGCCTTGTCTTGACGATGTCACGGCCGTTACTCGATTGTCTTGGGTTTAGCTTGTAGTTTGGCTCTTTATCTATGAAAAGAATCACCGAGAATGTCCCGCATGGCGAAAATTTCTGATGAAAATACAAATGGGAAATATACATTTCGTTGTAGTGTAACATGTGCTCTGGTTTAGTTAGATCGTGCTGTTCAACTTTTGAACTTGCACGCCTGACATCAACTTGCGTGTTTAGAAAACGTTTTTATTTTTAAAAACGTCCTGGCCTTTGCAATGCCCTTGTCAGTGGCTAAAATCTCCCGACGACGTGTCCCGATTTTATCCTTGACGCGATGAGAAATATTTTTGTTTAGGGCCTCCATACACAATACGTACAGCAGCAGCCGAATGACTAGAGACGGAGCCAAAGTAAAGCTGGTTCCAAAGCAAACATAATTAAGTCGCACACCACGTGAGCCCGACGGAAGCTGCGTCGTGCACGGGAGGTTTTATGCTTCTTCCTCTTCAGTCGATTAACTATCGTCCGACAATAAGTTTTGCTGCCACTTACCTGCATCCCGGCGAATGATTGAAATCTTCGTTCAGCCGTTCTGGGAAGGAGTCACCACTGACTTCATAAAACATTCAGTGCTTCTGACAACGCAATTTTTGGGTTGGAACGAAATTTTTTCATTAAAAATCTGTATGCAGTTCAAACGTCTTTCGTTTTTCAGTGTCGCACATTTCTTATTGAGAAAGCCAGTTTTTCAAAAATTAATCGCGCAGACCGTTTGAGTCTCATTGACCTGCAATTAAACTGTTATCAAATGACCGAGCCAGCAATGTTGATACTACGACCGCTCATCGAAATAATGTACACCCACGAAATTCGGACATGGGTGGAAACCCAAATTTGGAGGTCCACCAAATTCGGACACCACAAAAATGATGTTTCGCGAGATTCTTCCAAAAATTATTTTTTTCTATTGGAATTAATCTGAGTGTCCGAAAATCTCGCGACTTTACCGTAGTCAGGAACAGAAAGAGAGATATTCTCAGTTTGTCAGTATAGTATATAGAATTTTGTGGGTGAAGAGATACAACTCTTAAAGGACAGCGCCATGACGAGTTATGTGAAACGTCAACAAATGGAATTTCAGCCCTCTAGTAGATTTCAGGATTGAAGCGTGCGACACAGTCCTCGCCGATAGGATAACACACAAGTGAGACTGAGACAACCCAGAATAACGTCATTCAGAACCAAAACCAAGAAGTATCACCTCAACCATTTGGACCCCATTATATAATTCAATGTCACAAAGTCGCAAATTCAAGTAAGTTTGCCCAACTCGGCCTTGTTCTAACTACGCTACTCACGTGCTTGTCGAGCGCCTAATTGAGCTTATACATGCGAGCACCCGGCCTTTAATATGGGGGGCTCGAATTTCCGACGATCTGGACGTTTTACCAACAAAAAGCTGAAGAACTAAAAAAACGGGGTACCACGTCCAGAGCTGTGAATTGTGCGTTTGTGCCATTTTAGTGGTCTTTTTGTCTTGTTTTCTCAGACTTTTTGTTTCTCTGAGGG
>NMRA01000263.1:309634-323290 GCA_002633005.1 Phoronis australis
TATTAGCCAGGATTTTGCCCGTCAGAATTTCGCGCTCCTGAACTACCAAATGGAATCTGGGAGAATTTTAGGGGGGGGGTTGGGGGCATAGCACCTTGGCTCCCCTCTATATCCGCCAATGTGTTCTGTCCAGTTAACTGAAATTGAGCTCTAAAACGAGGTTATGCTTTGGACGAAAGAATTATACAGGTGTTTAAATTTTAAAATTTAGCTTGGTCGAGATTGATATTTGAAAAATATAACACATGAAATAGACGTAATTATTAAAACCAAGAAAGCAGAATTGATGGTCCTATAATTTTTATTTTCAATTGCGAGCCTAGTTTTTTACCGTAATCAAAATGTATATTTAATAACATCAAGTATTATTTCAGATCAATGACAAATCAACCGTTAGTCCCGGTAGTGCTTACCTCACCAGGACCTAGGCTATGCTTGAAGCTAATAGGCATATTCTTGATCAACAATTTAAACCAAATGAGACTAATTGCGCATGACAGCAAAATGCTATGAGCCACCACTGTCGAATATATCTTCAACTTGTCAACAATACGACCAGATGACCTGGTTTGTGTAGAAAGCATTTTTATCAAGAATTTATTAGAAGAAACGTAACCCTGCATTCAGCATGATACTTAATCGGTAACACTTCGATCGCCGCAATTTGGTCATGTTTACTTTTCATGTTTCGAACCTAGTTTTCCGGAAAAAACCTGTATCCTTTCGTCAGAGAACTCTTTGATGCATTGACTTGTTCTTTAACTGTATTTTTCTACGTCTCTGTGGTTAATTTTTGACACATTTTTTAAGTTTTAATATTCAGGTTCTACTCCAAAGACCGGCCTCTTTACTCACGCAATGTAAATTTCCGCTTTGTTTATCGCAGTGAGCCTCGCTCTTTTATAGAATAATACATTATCATTATCTAATTTTACAATAAGATAATAGGTAAACCCGATATCAAATGCTAAAAGAAGGTGCAGATTCTAAAATACCGACTATTTGTATGTAAAATATTGTTATAGTCTCACAGAATGTAAAGTTAAGTTTGTCTTCAGTTTTACTCGTTGCAACCACTAGAGTATTTCTGGCAAACAAAACCGTGTGTTTTGGCACGAGCGACACTGAAGTGTTAATTCTATCAAATCAGATTACTGATTTAAACCGCACTTTTGTGGGATATGGCATATCGAAACATGTCGAATCTGCAACCAAAATTTTATCTATACAAGAGTAATGATATTACTAACTTTATCATCGCATTATTAAGGTATCACGAGCGGATAATGGCATACCTACAAAGCTTGACACTGAAGTTGAATTTTACCAGTGGATATATATATATATAGCTGGTTCGTGAGACACGTAGTTGTCGAGTACAATTTGAGAGAGCTCGAGTATCAAAATTTGCTTGACTCGTGGCGGTTACGTTATTTCAATTCTGGAGTTCTAACATTCTGGTTCCATTATTTTAAGAATGATGGCACGAGAAAAGGGAATCGACCACAGAGAAATAATTGTGGCTGGAGCAACTCACATCCTTCTGGGATTTGTTACAATCTGCCTTGGACTGTCCAATCTGGGATTTACTTGTGGTCTGGACTTCGCCAATAATGGGATATGGAGCGGCAGTTGTTACGTCGTGGCCGGGTTATTGTGCGGAGTTATTTGGCTGTACCAAAACAATTGGAATAAGGCGTTTATTGTGTTTTTAGCAGTTTTGACGGCGGGTGTGTCTTACGCTATGTTTGTTATCAATGTCATAGCTGTCTACATTGCGTTTGCTGGTGACGTGGAGACGTGCGTTGACTATCAACAAGTTATGAACTTGGTCATCTCGGCGGTACCACTAGTTCTGTTCTCGTACTGGGCAGCAAACTGTTGTTACGTCATGGCTTATGGACGGGGAATAAGAAGTTCAAGAGACAGACAACAGACGGTAGCACGAACTTCACTCTGTTTGAAAGTCTACAACTCAATCGCACGTCGAGAATCACCAGACATGCTGACCGACCAAGGCGAATTCGACTTTATCTACTAAACTTTTTATTTTTCATTCATCTAAAAAATGTTTTTCTGATACCTCAAAACTAAATCATTGTAGGCCTATATGATCAAGACGAGCATGGAGTGTTTGTTGTGCACACACATTATCATGTTTTTAATGACGTCCCCTGGGTGCCTCAAAATATGCAGGTTGCGACAATGTATGCCACTACAGTGTTTTCAAGTTTATTACACGCGCAACAATACGTTCTTATGGTGAATCATGTTTTGAAATGGCAATGACAAAAGTTGGATGAAGACTTACATTGATGTTATTGAGCAATACTCCACTAAGAAATCTCACTGCAGTTTACAAAATAAGTGGAACTCAGTTGTAGTTATTTTGGAAATATATTGTAAAAAAAAACAATGCATTCTGTAACAGATTGATTACAAATGCAGAAATTTGATCAAACCCCAAAGAAATAATCAGACATGTAGGAAAGTGAAATTGTTAGGCGAAGAGAGCGCCCCCTTCTGTCTAGGTTAAAGTCACGTTTTCCGTCGCTATATACCTGTCACTGAATTATTAACAATGTTGCATTCGGACTCATCTTGAATTCTTGCGGTCTGTGCCGGCAACACAAGTCATAGGGAGGCTATGTACATGCACTATTTTCAAATTCGCAATTTCAGGGTTAGCCAACCAAATAAACTCTAAAATGTTTTCTTGAGTCATTGATGATTTTTGACGTTTTTGTTAAAAATAATAGAATCTTATCACGGTAGAGGAATACTACGAGATCAGTTTTAGGAAAGATGCAAAAACCTAATCTGATGTTTTTTGTTTTTTTGCCTGCTGAACTGGGCGAAATCAGTTTTATATGAATGGTTCTGTCGGCAAACTGAAAACGTAAAGTTAAAATATTGTATATGCCTAATTTGTCTGGTGGTCGGCCGCGCTGCAGAATGCCAAATATCGACGTATTAAAGCAACGAATCACTAGTTTAGAGTAAAGAATCTGATCGTAGAAGTAATGCAACAAACCGGCAGAATTAAGATAAAGTGAAACAAACTATGGACGGAACTTCGTTTTGACGGTACTGCTCCATGATAGTTGTTCTTGCACTGGCAGATCTAGGATATCATAAGGGGGAACCAACATTTTGTCTCGGGCAACTGTACTTTACGATTCCATGCAAGCACCCAGCTTAAAAGATAGGGGTGCTCGAATTTCTGGACCTTGCTGGTTGGCTAGGTACCCGGCACCGTACCGGCATGTGTGACAGTCTTGCGCCAACCTGACAGAGCTAGTGCCGGCATAAGTGATAGACTTGTGGCCACAAGCGATTCTATTCCGACCAGATGCTATCGAAAACAACCGAAACGTTCCTGACCACATCAATAAAGTAGGCCATGTACAATGTCCCGAAAGGAAAATATTCCGAAATGTGAACTGGAAACTAATGATGTTTTGCGTATTCTAGACCGGAACTCCAAAGTTTCTTTTGCAGGCACAGAAGATGGAAAATGTTACAAAAGTATTGAATCTATTCTAATTGCTGAGAAACGACAAATGTTTTTATTCAACCTGCACAGCTGACTCTCACAACTCACAGGGTAATCATTTCTCCTTCAACTACTACATTCGCACGGTACACACTTTCTGCTGCGAATACAACATCTTTAATTGATCCCTCCGTCTTGGTTAATCCATATTCGTTATTTATGCTCTAAAACTGCACAGGTGCAAAAAACTCGAACATTTTTGTTCTCTGCATTTAGAGTCGACTGCGGTACTTTTTCTCTCTACTACTGCGCGGCGTTGTAATTTTGGATTCTCGCAGTAGTGTTCTACGTATGAAACAAGAAAAATATCAATAAAGTTCTCAAAAAAATCCTGGTACTCACATTTTTCAAGATTCTTGTGTTCATTTTTGAGACATACAAACAAAATAGAATATCTGATGATGGTAAACGTGTTCCGGTTACCAGCCTGTCCCTGACCGTTTTGCTGTTCCAGTTACCAGCCTGTCCCTGAACGTTTTGCTGTTCCATTACCAGACTGTACCTGAACGTTTTACTGTTCCACTACCAACGAGTCCCTAAACGTTTTGTTATTCCATTACTATCCTACCCCTGAACGGTTTGTTGTTCCATTACCAACCTGTCCCTGAACGTTTTGTTGTTCAATTACCAGCCTATCCCTGAACGTTTTGTTGTTCCATTACCAACCTGTCCCTGAACGTTTTGTTGTTCCATTACCAACCTGTCCCTGAACGTTTTGTTGTTCCATTACCATCCTGTCCCTGAATGTTTTGTTCTAGTTACCAGCCCGTCCCAGAACGTTTTGCTGTTCCATTACCAACCCGTCCCTGAACGTTTTGTTCTAGTTACCAACCTGCCCCTGAACGGTTTGCTGTTCCATTACCAACCTGCCGGGAACGTTGTTTATCCGAGAGACATGTTCCACACGCACTCTACAGGAGCACCCCGTAATGGTAATGGGAACAGGCAAACATGCACTGCCAGTCCCAGTCTGACATTAAGGACGATAGAGCATAATTATATAAATCAATAAGGAAATCGTAACTCATACATTTAATGACCATTTGCACACTACAGATCAAGATTAAAGACATTTACACCATACTTTCTCAAATATATCAAAAGGGAAAAACCGATGGTGAACTCGTAATTCAATAGGTGGCGTTAGTGTAACAAGACTCCTTACTCCTACTTGTAGAAATAATGATTTAGGATAATCACACCTGACCTTTTTCTTCCTGAGAGCCATCTAGTGAGGAGCAAGTAACCCAGCTGGTTTACCACAATGCAAAAGCTCAAAGCTCATGAAATTTAAATGCTTATCTCAAGTAACTGTAACAGGAGTTTCCACTGGTTTAATGTAGTTTAAACACATGGTTTATTTAAAAAATGGTGGGTAGCCAATTTAAAGACATTTCATGCTGGACAGGGCAGAATTTATAACAACCATATTTACTAGTTAAGTACCCAGCAAGACTAGCTGTTGTCAAACAATTAAAACTTCATCAATAAGAACACATTTCCCCACTGTGATTTTAATAGCATGTGTAGCAACTACAGAGGAAATCTAATGTAAAGAAAATTACACTGAGATTCTAGTCTGCACTGCGCAAAGTTTTTAACCTCAACTTAGAGCAAATAATTAGCTGTTCAAACACAAACGATTGTCTCATCTGAAACAGTTCACACAACAATAAAGATGTCTCACTACAGAGTGTTAGCTGTCATTGAATTGCACATATCAAGCAGGTTACATTTTATATTATGTATCAGCACAAAAGCCAAATTAACAACACAATGTGGTAAATTATTTATCTGTATAACAAACAAAATGGCAAAAAAGTAGAATTTCAGTTTAATGAGTTTCTCAACAAATCTGTGAATGATTTCCCTTCTGTAGTAGCATGGAATTGTAGAATATCCACAAAGGATTGTGGGAAGTTGGCATACAAAGCAGAATGTAACCAACCAATGAAACCATGGAATGAACCTAGATCTATATTTTCAACCATGTTTCAAGCCCCTAAATCTCCAGCAACAAAAGGTCAAGGTCACAGTACAGCTGTCATAAAGCAGGTCTTTATAAAACACTGATGATTGAGATTATAGGTA
The DNA here is from genome assembly GCA_002633005.1 of Phoronis australis. Lineage (NCBI taxonomy): Eukaryota > Metazoa > Phoronida > Phoronidae > Phoronis > Phoronis australis. The sequence goes on from NMRA01000263.1 coordinate 315,282, forward strand.
GAAAGAGTCTGAAAAATCAAAAATGACAATTTCACCGATCACATTTTGTGAAGTATCTGAAGAAGTATCCAATGAACAGTCAGGACACAGAACACAGCTATGCTGTGTCAAAGGTCAAACTAACATCCACCTTATTGGGTGTTGTAATAGCACTTTCAAAAATGTGACTCAAGTCACCATGCACTATTAAGTAGTCTTAGTTTCAGCACTGCACAACATGCCATGAACTCATCACAACAGAGGTCAACTCCACAAGTCTTTCTAAATACTTCTGACAGTTGACACCTGGTTATGACAGGTACACCAGTTCAAATAAATATCAAAGCTTGAAGTACTACAGTCTTCAAAAAAAGTTGATGATATTTTTTGATCCAAAATCTGTGAAATTTTCAAACTAGAATTTCTGGCCAACATCCAAATTATTATTTGCTGCCTGATTTCCTTCTTGCCTTTTTCCTTGACTTGATGATGTAAAATGATTTTTGACAAATATCAAAAACTTGTGTTTTGAAAACTCCTGCACTGTAAGACGAATGAGCAACTTTTACATCTACAACATATTCAGTGTCATGATTAAGTATCGGGTGGACACAAATGACAGTTGAACATGACTTACAGCTAAATCTCACTTTCCAAAAACGTTTGATAGCCAACTGTCCCCTCTTCATGTTTCAGTAGTAACACATTCCACCACAATTTCGACTAGTTGCACACACATACGTTTCCCCCATCAAAGAGGTCCAGGAGCAAACACATTCAAATCTTTACTGCGGATGAATATCTTCTCTGGAAGTATCTTCTCACCCGACATACCAGCGCCACCTGGCCTATCACTGGCTGGTGCAGCGCCATCTATTGAGTCAAAATTTCTACTCCTTGGACTGAAAAAATTAAAGAACCCGCCTCTGGGAGATGCTGAGGATGGACGGTTGTCTGAAACAGGTATTCGAGTATTTTTTAATTCTAAACTTTTTGAAACTAATCTTTCTGTGTCAACGCCAACACCAGATGTCAAACCTTTCGTAGCTAGAGTAGCACTAGCCCTGCGACTCACAGGTAGAGATTTAGACGACAGTGAAAACTGCTGCAACTCGTGCGCAGCTGACTGTTTATTCAGTGCTGATGTGTAGCCCTCCCCGTCAAGGTTTGAATGTTTCTTCACCATGTGGAATGGTGACTTTGGCGGGGACTGGGAGAGCAGAGATTGCTTGAAGGCTTCAGCAGAGATCTTCTTCTTGGGCTCCACTTGGTGATGGCTCGTGAACAGCATGGGGGATGACATAACGCGCCTCATGGGTCCTGTAAAGGGAGCAACACAGTAAGGCTTCTAACTATGTTAATGTATAACAGGAACTAAATGACAATGCAATTTGAACATCATCTATGCTAAAGAAAGTGTAGTGTATTCATTGTCAATTCGTAAATGTGAAAACAAAATATTCCGCAAACAGGTGACCTTTGCACTAAAGACATACCCTGGGGGCTCACATAGCCCCCATCATGCAGTGTTATTCCCCAACACCACATCATGATATTTACTGAACACGGTTGAGTGATTTACAGCGGATCAATTTCGAAACAAATCTCGTTCTTATAAAAACATTTGGCTATTTTCAAACTACTTCATATTCACGTCTTCGCTTACCTATATGTTGTGTTTCTAACTAATTTGGCCAAGCAATCACAGAGATAAGGAATTAGCGTACAAGTTCCACTTTAAGTCAGAAATTTGGTTTTACACTCCACACAACTATCTCTGAAAATAATTTAAGCTCACAACAGCAAAAGTGTAGTCTGTAATATGAACAAAAGTGCTAGATGCCGACATAATTTCTTTGAATTTCTTTCTATAGTTGGCTCAACATAGTTGACTTAACATTCAGCAATTGGAACAGAAACCCAAAATTGTGTATTTAGACAATTTGATTAAACTAACTACAGAGTTTATTGAAAATGCAAGACTCTTGGACATCGTCAGTGTTACAGAAGTAAAGACTCTTGGACATAGTGCAGTGTTACAAAAGAAAAACACTAAGTCAAGAATGTCAACCTGCATCAATAGTAATTCTAGAGGTAAGCCAGTATTATCCAGTAAATACTCAAGACAATTTAGGACGCAAGATATCAGACAAAGGGAAGTTTACTTCAGTCGAAAATTTCTCAAAAATAAACAAAGAAACTTGACTACATCACTAGCACCATGTATATGGCACTGTAATGTACAATAATGTATCATAATAATACAAACATTTTGCAAATTTTGAGCATTTATGAAAAAACTCTCAACATGAAAAACACTTTTAACCAGCAACATGTGCGTGAGCAGCTGAAAACCCAGAACACTCTGCATCTAAGCCAAATTGCCCTTGTTAAACAATCTAGTGTTTACATGTATTTCAATGGACACTGGCCTTGATCTCACCAAATGTCTCACACAATAATACCATTTTGTAATGAAAATCACACAAACACAATGTATTTTGTTGTTTTAATAAATCAAGAGCCTGTTTATGAAAGAGTCCATTTCCTGAAAACGGGCTAAGACAAAACATTTCAAGAAACACAAAAACAAAAAATCAACTTGCAGTCAGATTTCTGACTTTAAAGTCAAAAGTACATGGGCTTAAGAAACTAGCCCCAAGTCGTAGTCAAAGCTAATAACTTCAAAAGTACATTCAATCCAACAATGCACTCTTTATCTGTAAATGGCTCTTTAAAAAATGAAAACTACACAACTTTTGATTTTTGCAGGAAATAGAAGCTACCGTAACTCTATTTACGCCAGTGTCATACCTGTTTTAACGACACCATCATTGTCATATTACCTGTTTTAACGACACCATCATTGTCATACCTGTTTTAACGACACCATCATTGTTATTACTCTCTGTTGCTGCTAGTGCCACCTCTTCTGTTTCATTCACCTTCTGCAGCAGGTGGAACTGGCTGACACGTGTTGGCAGCACCAACGGTTCTGCAGGGACAGCTGGTGGTGAGTACGGTCGTGATACACTATCAGAGAGCTCATAACGTTCAGGCTTGATGTTATGTACTCCTGACATGAACTTTGTAAATGGGTCAGCCATCTTGAAGTCCAAGTGAAACAACTCTGTCACCTGAAGGGAAATATTTGGAACTGACTAAATGTTGAATGAACATGAATGAGTAAAGCTCCTGTCACACTAGACTGTGATCATGTCTTCACTAAGTAAAGTGCAAGATGTTGCTATCAACATTTTACAAGCATAGTGGACACAGGCTAGAGTGGGAAAGGGTCAACAGGACTACTCACGACTGCAAGAGCTTTGCAAAGCACAAAACAAGGGCAGAGGTTGTGCGACGACCCTACACTCTGCATAGAGCCATGTAATGATGTACAGAGGTTGTGCAACCACCCCACAGGGCCATGTAATGATGAGCAACTCTCACGAGTTTGGAGGAAAATTTGAAAACTCTTTTCAAAGTCCGCTAAACGAGCAAGCTTTTAGCATATTACAAAGCAACTGTGGGACTAGACCAACCCCCAAGGACCACAACTTCCAATCTGTGACATAGGAAGTGTGCGTTCAATGATGCATTAGCAGGTGACAAAACAAGGATCATCAAAGCAGGGTTCAGTGTCGTTTTAAATTGATGATGCGAGCATATGACAAGATAAAATTTGACGATTTTGTTGAGGTTTTGAATGTACACCTGCACGCAAGTAAAAACTGCCCCAAACACAAAAAATGAGATCAGTAGAAAGTCTACTGATTTTAACTAGAAGTCTTGATACTGCACATAGACCAGTAGACACTAGTGCACTTTGAAAGCACTTAGACCAGGAGATACGGTAGTACACTTTGTAATCTCCCAACCTATAGCCAAAAGCCTAGTACAAGCATTGTTTTCATAAATTTCCCAATCTTGATGCTTGTATTCCATAAGGAAAAGACTTTTTATGCATTTGTAACATTGCAGACAATTGATATGAAACAGAAAGCAAAACAGAACTTCCAGAATCAACAATAAATCTAACCCTATGAAGCTTTATGCTTGTCTCAGCGATTGTTGTAAAGAACAAGTTATAGCCAAGAGACAAACTTTTGTCACTATGCACTGACACACAAATAAGCATCTCAATCTGGATGGAGGCTTAAAAATAGTCAGTAGCTGGGAATATACTTTTGAGAATTAAATTTGTAACTTATAAAAATAGCTTTTAATGGGACATTATCAGTTTTTATCACTGGAAAACAATTTTTTATCATTACTGGATGGGATAGACCTGTTGCAGTTATTAATTAGTTTTGATAAAAGCTATAACACAGCAAACTCCAAACTGCAGGTACGGACAATTGAACCTCGCTACAACAACCCTGCCAGGAACTATCAGAGATTTTTGTCGTGACTGAGGCTCGCTGTAACCAAATTAACTTTTTTGTGAATGTTGTATCCGTGTGTTGAAAAGGCATTTTGGATTAAAGAAAAATGGGTCTACTGAAATAGAACGTTATAGAAATGAACAAATGTTGTAAACATGGTTCTTAGCAACGCAATGCGACTGTAACCCCTAGTGTCTGGGTTCATAGAAACGCAATGCGCCTGTAATCCTTAGTGTCTGGGTTCATAGTAATGCAATGCGCCTGTAACCCCTAGTGTCTGGGTTCGTGGTAACGCAATGCGCCTGTAACCCCTAGTGTCTATATCGTGTTTAACACTTAAGGCATGCATCTACACATTCTCCAACAGTTAGTACTGACCACCAACCCACATGATCACATGAAGAATGTTTACTAGTACTGGCATAGCGCCTGTACAGATATTTATAAAATGAGCCTTGGTATTTGTTTGACCATTACCACTTAAGACAAAATATATCACCAGGTGTACACATGCATATCTGCACACTAAAGTTGACCCTTGTACAGCAAGTTATGTAAACAAGCAGGACAAGGGGTCACAAATAGTGAATAACAAGTCAACACAACAACCACAAATCAGCTGTTCAACTATTAACCCCATCAGCTGACATAACCACGCTGCTGGGGGTCCACCAAAGCTAGGCAATGTACATCAGTTCAAATACAGATGGCGAGTTTTTTACATTGAAGTGAACTAGATGGCTTGGAATCAATCTAGCATCTGATAACCTTGAAACTTTTCAGTCATGACAGCCAAACTTTACAACAAAGTTCTTTCACTGAATATCAGTTTTTACTTAAAAGTGTTCATATGCAGAGTTTATCCTCACAAAAAATGCTTTAAATGGAATTGTGCTAACACCTTATGATCAGAAAAAAGCAGTGATTTTCAAAATGAGTAAAAATACCTTTCTACTGCAATACTACTCCCCAAAACAAACAAATAACAAGCCTCAGGTTATTAAGAACAACAATAATGTTTACAGACAAACACTTATTTACTTCCAACTCCTTAACAACTAACACTTAGATGACTTTGTACTACACTAATCAAAACAGTTGATTGGAATTTCTGTAAATTCATTAAGATAACGACTCCTTAGTATAAACATGGGAGATTTTAGACAGCCAGAAATAAAAGGAGTAAAGGATTAAATTGAATATTGCACAGTCTAAAGACTCTTGTAATGTTCACATACTGGATAAAATGTTAGCACTCTTGTAAACAGAAAAAAGCCCGTAATCACGTAATGTGAACAGCTGCAATGTTCACTTTTGCTGGCGTTTTCACAAACACTTTTGTTTCCAAACTGTTTGGTTCAAAGGATGTCATACATTCCTCGTGTTTTATCATTACAATGACAGAGTTAGTGTGTTGTGCAATTAATTTTTTATTTAGTGGTTGTTGCATCAACAGATCAGGTGAAGAATCAGTGTTCATGGATATGCCTTCAGTGAGACAACAGGTGGCACTCCAAATAATGACCAAGTCTAAGTAACTTCAGAACAGATTCTAAATGAAGGGTCGACATCATTCTATGAACACTGATGATCTCTATGACCGAGCTGATGCCAGTAAACATGAAGTTCACCAAGTACTTGGTACTTGAGAGATATCAGTGCTATTACAGTATACTCAACAAAACACAATTCCAATACTGCCATCAACGACCCAGTCTCCTAACATTAACAACCTATACATAAAAATGTCACCAAGTTTGCATTTACAGTTATTTTGAGTGGAGAATATTTGAAAGTACAGTCATCATCTTGCATTGCATACATGTACCTGCATGTGTAATTCTGTCTAGTATGACTGTCTGAATCTAATGGTGTTTCAACTGAAAAATACTTGTTCAAACGTGTCTCTAATATTTAGTCTAATAAAATATCAAGAAGACCACACAGTCATCTTGGATACTGGTTGTTGAATCATAGCACTGGCTGGCAGAGACTCAGGGGTCTGTAAACAACTACAAAGTTACAATCACTCTACCTTTTTTTAATACAACCCTAAAATAGCTTTATGCCTACCTGAACAAACAAAGGAGTAACTGAACACCTCTGTATACAACCAGAATTTCTCATTCTCCTTTCAGATTTACTGTAAAACTTCTTTAAACGCTCATCAAGGCAAAATTGTGAAGACTATGACCTTCGAAAGGTCACTACCTAACCTATATTTCACGAGCTTTTGTACACACCTACAAATTCAGACCGTTGATTGGTCAGTGTCAGGTGACGTCAATAACCTTCCGAGAAGAGGGAAATGAAAGCAGTTTACCATAAACAAAACACCATACCTCGGTCGCAATGAGTTCACCACGGAACGAGTCACAAGGTGGCAATCAAACACATATCTCTTCTTACTTGTATAAATACAATTTAATCATAGACAGTACATGGTCTTGTTTTCGATGCTGAACTGAGCCTCTTGTCGACAAATATCCGTCAACCAAACAAACAAACAAACAAGAGACAAGGGCAATAAGCTCAACAAAGACTTGGTCTTGAAAGGATAACAAAGCTTAGCCATGACGATTCTTGTTTTATCGTCATTGAAAAATGTGATGTCTTACAGGATTTGAACCTAGCTCTAACTGACAAATTAGTCACTGACTGCAGACAAAACTGCTAAAATTTACCTTCGACATTCAAACAACGCCATCTTAGTTTTGCACCTCATCCAGAAATGCTTCTGTCACGTGCTGCTCTCTATGGGAAAAATTTGAAACTATGTGTCTAGCATTGGCACAATAGCGTTGGTGTTGTGTCGGCCCACTTCTAAAACCATTACACAAAAACCGTGCACGGCAATTCCGAGCACACTTCAATTTAATTCAAAATCAGGCTTTGAAGATATTTTGAGACTATTTTGTTGCGTTTGACGAAAATAAGGCCACGGTTTTGTTTCACTGATGTAAGTGGGCCGGGGGGGGGGAGCTCGGGAGACCTCGGGGGACTAGCACGAGCCCCCATTTGGCGAAGAGGGCAAAAAGGTCCGCATCAGAGAAAAAAAAAGTCCGAAAAAGTAGGAAACGAGACCAAAGTCAATTCATAGCTCTGAACGTAGTTATTGAAAAAATTGGAAGTTGAGAAGTTGATATTTGTGAAGTTGTCCCTATTTGGTATTTGGCATTGAACGCTCCCTCCTCCAATCGTCACCTACTGCCGCCCCCTGACCCTTGACGCCAGTCATCATCAATTTGTACTGCTCCCTAGCTTCGCCGCCGTCTGCCACCATGATCATAAAGCAGTCGTGAAATACACAAACGCGGGCTGGCCGGGATACACCACTAAGTTGAAATAACGGAACCTTTGGTTTTAATCGTTTTGAATGGTTTTAGTATGTTTTGGAAATGAAACTGGAAAAGATTTTACGAGTTTCCGTGAACTGTTTGAAATTTTCCTCTAACGCTTTGAACTTTTTGAGATTTAATTGCTATTATTTCAGACTTCTGTGAGAAAAATGCCGGATTAAACATTTCAGCGATTATTGTTGACGTAATGCATGGATACGCGGTTTGGAGATTTTCTGTATCCGGATTAAATACAGCTGCATCATGATTAGTCAAGCCCATAGGAAGGCAAAAATTATTGGCGGGG
>NMRA01000263.1:323295-381840 GCA_002633005.1 Phoronis australis
CCCCCCCCCCCCCCCCATCGCCATCACCTCCGCCACCCCCCACCCCCGTGCTCCCAATGCCCCCATATTAGTAACTAATCTCACACGTCCGCCCTAGGTGGGGGGCAGTGGAGGATTAACGGGTGGTCAAGGGGCTATGGCCCCCTTAAAATTCTCCAGATTCCAGTTGGCAGTTCGGGGGTGCAAATTTCTGATGGGTTAAACCCTGGCTAATAATCTGACCTACCCCCCAACTCAAAATCCTCAGCTGGATCCGCCCCTGGGACAACCCCGGGGATGCAGCCAACAAGAGTTGAGTAACCGTGAACCAACACGGAAAGTAAGAATGGGCCTAGGACCAGTACACTAACCGGTAGCGAGGAGCTGTCTCAAATAGCTATAGCTGAGATCTAACAGTGTGAAAATACAAAATTCCCGAGGAACGAAGCTAGCTGCTGGTCAGCTCAGCTGTCATTCACTTGAGACAAACAGCTTGTACCGCCGTCTGCGCTCGCTCTAAGGTCAAGATTCGTTTTATTGTGATCCAGTTTCAGGAAAGCGTTATTTTATTATGGTTATTCTTTGAAGGAGTTTTTTTTTTGAAAAGGTGAGGTCCCGAAGTCCCTGGTATAGTGCCTTTGGGGCCGTTTCAAAATGCCTTGTCGACTGAAACACGACCGGTAGTCCAGTTTCCGGTGGCTGGGGAAAACGATAGTGTGTCCCAAAAATGTACACACTTCCTGAACGCTTGGTGTTCAAATTCAGTTTCCGTGGATCACTGAGATTCTGCGCGGGCCTACTGCAGTTTTACACCTTATTTTTAACGTGGATACGTCAGTCATGACGTACACGGGAATCAGGACAAGAAATCAATTCAGTTTTGAACAAAAATTCGTTGATCAATACTACTGGAAACTAAAAACATCAAGAAAGTGCAAAGACAACCTTTCCAAGCAATGAGATTAATTTTGTATTTTTAAAAGTTTTTTCTATCTACGGTTTGTGAGTTCGAATTTCATCAATGTCTTTGAGAGTTATTTTAGATATGCAAAAATCGTCTATAGTTGTACTTTACTATTTGGCGATCGGATTATAGAGTTTTTCCAACTTCAGGCTGCAATTAAATTCAATGAAACATCATCAATTCTTCCAAGATTAGCTTCAAATTGTCAAAAATGATCTATGAATCTATCGGTTTTCGTAGATACATAAACAAGTAAATCAGAAACCAACTAATTTGTTTATCAAAACGGAATGTTATAAGCAGACTTTTGACGGGTAACCTGGGGAACATGCGGCATTCGTATTAAGGTGTATTTTGTTCATTTCAGAGATACCTATAACGGTTCACGAGGTAAACTTGAACTCCAGTAAAAAAAAAAAAACGCTGAAATCTTTGTCTATGATTGCGAGAGTTCTTTGAGTACCCATTCGACATTTACACGGTCATCACAAATAGTAGCCTTGACAGCAGTGTTTTCCACCTGAGGAAATTCCTTACAAACAACTCATAGTAATCATCTTCAAAAGAGATACTATTCTTGTGAAACTACGGGAAACAGTAACATTATTTTATAACTAACCATCGGAAATAGACCTTTTGTGTAGTTCACAAATAGTGGCTTTCACGTTCTTCAAAACTCCACCCTTTCGATCGCGGTAATCCTACTGTATTTTTCACAGTTTTGGTTGGTTGGGTCGAATAGCTGTGCTATGCACGAATGTTTTGCATTTTTTTGATGAATTTGGGACAAACGGACATTTCCTCCGAACTGCTTCCCCGAGAGAGGGTCCCGTCTGAAATGGGACACCTTAAGATGATAAGCTAAACTTCGTTAAGCTTGGAAAAAGAGTGACAGTGCATTCCACCGTCGTGTGGTCACAAAACGATTCAGGAAGTGACCTCCTTCAACATGAAAGCCGGTTGCACGATTTCACAAAAAACAGGAAAATACATGTAATCGATTCCAACATTGGGCCCTCTCTCCGTGAGCGGACCCTTAAGAATTTGTCAATAAAAACACAAAAAGGTGTACACATGAATGTCATCAATGGCCTCCTTAAAGGGTAGGGCCCTTAAATATGAAAATATCTATATTTTCAAATATCAGGAAATGCGCAGCAATTGATGTTATCTGTCACGTCATCAATTTTTCTCAAGTAATATACAGTTTCGAGGAAAAAATAAAGCAAAAGTTGTTTCTGTTATCCCTTGCCAGAGAGAGGCATCTGGAAAAATATAGTTTTGCATTCGCAAAATTGACTTATCGAATTTAAAACTCCATTAAATTAGTACGCTCCGCAAAAGCTTCGCTTTACAAATTTTCTCGATTTTTCGAAATATATGTATGATTGATTTCGTGCACGTTTTCAAGAGCGTTTAGACGACCTGTGCTGCAAAAGCGGAGACCCTAAAGACAATGTTCTGGCCAAGGTCATCAATAGGTAAACCATGCACTGATGCAGAGTTGTTAAATGTTCTCTTGAATTTTCTCTCTTATCCGTATTTCGCAGTCTTTCTTTACTCGACTGTCCACGGCCTCACGCCTATGTCGATTGCCACGGTTTAACCCTTACACCTGAAAATTTTTTGGAGGGCCCGAGCCCCCAGGCCCCCCCGCTTCCCACGGCCCTGTTAGTTTCGAAGTATAGTGTGAAATATATTTCATTTGATTTTCTTTTTTTTAATCCAAATGGAATTAATAACATCTGATGGGCCAAACTCGGGTCCAGCAGCTTCGCGGTCAATAAATCAGGACTTTCTGTAAAAGACACCAACCGCTTTTTAGCGATTTAAGTTATTTACTGTTACAAAATTAACATTTTCTTACTTCTCAGTAAGTTTAGAGATCCAGACAAGTAGCTAATGTTTCAGATCAAGGCCATCAAGTTGTCACGGCGGGTACACATACATGTACATAGAAGCATAGGAGCAGGCGATTTATTTCAACTGACCCGTTTACGAACAGCAAAAAAAGCCAAATTTACCAACAGAATTATTGAGAATGTGGACCTTTTACTAAAAAAAAAAACGGTCTACGTTCAGAGCTACAAATTGTGCGTTCGTTTTAAGTGTCAAATTCGGAACACGGCTCAATCGTAACGGAACTTTGGCTAAGGATAGTCTCTCCCGCGATATCCCAGGCGACCGGCAGTGGCGCTACGCACTACGACTCCGTTTCTGTCGTCTGCTTCACTGTGCAATAAAGAAAAATACTTCATTTTTTAAAGAAAATGGAATCTGAGTGACGATGGAAAAACAGGAGCTGCTGGTAAGATGTGAATTTTAATCGAAGCCTTAGTGCATCGCTCAGAAACTCATAATTCTCTCTTTGTCAACCCTTAAGACGATTTCCAAAGCAATCGCGCCATTAATGCCAACACAAAATAACGGATTTGGTCTTTTTTCGGGCTATTGAAGACTATTTTAAATACAGCAAATTTATTACGAACTGATTGCACAAAATATAAAACATTACAAAAAGAAGTAGGTTTCGCGCGCAAACGCTGTGGACCATAAACAAGTAGGTCTCTTAGTATTAAATTACGAGTGAAATTCGTGGTTGTGTAGTGGTAAAGCACGCGCGCTCTAAACGCCAGGCCGTGAGTTCGAGTCTGAGGAAAAATGCAGTTTTTCAAGTTTGACAAGTTTTCCGTGTTTTTTATTTCTTTGCCTTTTTTCTTGGATAATACTTCAGGAATCTAGAAAAATGCTTGATTTGTAAAGGAAAAAACAGACAAATTCTCCTGGGCGGGAGGGGGGGCAAACCCCCCTTCCGACCTCCCCCCATTCGGTGCTATGTGCATCTACAATCGTGCTTTGCGCAAATGTTTACAGACAAAATGTTGGTCCCCTTGTGATATCCTAGATCCGCCACTGCTAGCATTGATACAACGACGCGCGGGCACATTCACGATTTTTATAAAATTACCTATTTGAGTAAAGTATTATGGGAAATTGTTTTCTCGAGGAAACGCAATGTTTAGGAGAAAAATTATTATTCATTACAGCGTGGTTGGTTACTGCGAGTTTGAAGTGACGGTATAACAAAGTATATAACATTATCATCACCAGGGTCGAGCTCCGTAGGCGCAAGAGAATGTGTGGTCACGTGGTTTGCTTGCTTCACGAGATATCGCTTTAAAAAGCGATATGTCGTGAAGACTTGTGTGATCTTGCGTTTTGGCGAGGTTCTCGCATTTACGGAACACATACTAGGTCTAGTCCGACCGGCGAGGTGTTACAAAGAAGCGATTATGTTGTTAGAATGTTGTTTCACACGACTATAACTTTAACTAAGTTAACAGTATGTATGTTTAGATATCATTTAATTAAACACAATAAAAACATTTGCTGACAAAACAAGAAAAGCGCGCCTGTAGCGCCTAGGCACACCATCGATTCATTGCGCATAAAGGCCCATTTAATGTTTATTAGCTTGTGTATTGTGTTGGTTCGCGAGACATAAACACAGTGTCTTGCGCCTGACTGCGAGCGCTGAATATGACTGCGATAGGAGGTCACGTGACTAAGCCACGGTCGCTATGGTGGTTGCCAGTCGACGCTTTGTATGGGGCACGTTAGTGTGGATCGGGGTCGACTTTCTATGTAGTTGTAGAATAGCTCGCCCTGTCTCAAAGTCACACAGATAATTTCAGCATAGATCGAAAGACTAGACTCGTCGTCGTTTAGATTTCTCTAGGTTGTAGTTTAGAAAAGGCTGACGATGTCGGAAGAGGGATATGTCGTGCACGGAGGTAAGTTTCCAAAGTGGGGGATACAGGATTTCCACATCCAGTGAGCTATATATCGGTATACTACCAGTCTCCTCGTTATGAAATGGATTACTTACACTCACAATGTGTTAAGTCGGCCTAAGTATGTAGTCAGAAGCTCAGCTGAGTTAATACCCTAAAGTAAACTATTGATAGACAACAAGATATCACAATGCAGTAAGGATTGTTACCTAAGTAAATAAAGAATCAGCTGGTTTTTGTTTCGGCCTTGAAATTAACACCATAGTGTCTCAATTGTATAGACTGGCGAAAGGTTGCAAACGTTTAATCGGAATGACTTCGAGTCCCTGGGGCGACCAGCAAGTCTACTAAGTTAAACTGTAGTGTAACCATTCTTTACCCAAACGTCCCTAGCCTGGAGTGTTTACTGTCTGGCTCATTGGAAACACAAATTCTAGACTTATGGAAATACAAAGTCATGTTACTAAAGCATTAATACTCGAATCCCAAATAACGCCCAACATAAACCGAAGTGACATATCGCCTGATAACGTTATCTATATTACAGGTACCAAGAGGTGTTGAAATATAGACGATGCCTATAAATATTTCAGTAGCCAATAAAAAGTTCTTAGAACTCTGAATGAGCACGATGGCGACTATTAGTCATGGTATTCATTCATTTCAGTAGCGATATTGATTTCACTAAGCTGAATTGTGAAATTTTAAAATGTATTTGAAACGCAAGTAAGAAAGTTAAACCGGCTATTAACCCTACCTCCAGCATAGCTATTGAAGTTGGATTTTAACCACTCACTATTAGGAAATTGTTCTCAAATTGTTCATTAGTCATGATTTCAGTGTCTCGAATCAACCGACAATTTGTTATTACTCGAGACCAAACTCTATAGCTTGGTTTGTCACGGCGCGTCATTTTATGTACCGAGTACGTTCTAAAGCAATAACCAACTGTCACAAAAAACTATCACATTTTTTTGCAAACCCAGAAACATGTTCCCATCTGAGTAAGGAACATGTTGTTTCAATTTTGTATGGCTCACTGGACTTAGTGTATGTCAAAAATTCGGATTTTCGGACGGAACGCGGGTTTATGTACGGTTTGAACTCTTTTTAGTTTTCAGGGAGGAAATCCCCGGGGGTACATGCATACATACTTGGGAAACATTCTAATTTGTTTCATATATCCCGAAAGTATACTTTGCGCCCATGCTCATGTTTGTGAGTGAGTGTGCTTTTAAAAATTCACAACGCTCCAGCAAATACAGCCCCCTTCTCAACAGTAAACAAGCTTTTGTGCCGTGACTAGTTTGGCAGAAAAAAGCGGTGAACTTGAAGAGGTTTTTACGAAATTCTATCACTAAGTGACCAAACACAGCAGTCTGCGTGATATTTTTGGTGTCGCTCAAGTTTCTATTGAGTAGTCTATAACAAGCCCACATCCTTAGGCTAAACCAAACAACTTAACATCACTGATCGAATGAAGAGGCAAATATTACAAGCTTCGCACAATCGATGTTGTCGCGTATTATTTAATTAAATCCTTTTGACATTTAACAAAATGTATTGAATTAAAGCTCTAGTGACGCATTGTTCCGGGAGACAGTGCCGATTCTCGCCGAGTGCAAATATTGGTTCTTCTTTAGCGGAAAATCGTGCCGATTTTTGAAAGACACATTTACATTAACTACAGAGTCATAGATCAATTTGCTTGATCTAAAACATGACTTGTTGATAGAAATAAAAAGAACTTGAAAGATCTAAAACGTGTGACGTAAATGATTTCCTAATTATCATTATTTAAAACGATTTGTCGGATACGTGGTAAACGATACAAAAATCGAAACGTCCAAACGTTTTTCAATGCGAAAATGCAAGCATAGACCTAAATGAAACGAATGCTAAAGAGGGGTGTCCGTCACGAATGCCAGTGTGGGGTTTGCGTCAACAAAGATGCAAATTACAGACGTTTCATTTTCAACTTCAATGGAGTAGTTACTCTGCCAACAGTTTCAGACAGGTCCACGTACCATATGACCGCGCAAACTTATCCACCACTCCTGCGCTAATCTAACATGAAAAGGTACTGGTTATCGTTATGTGCAAGCCACTTGAAAAGTGATAACTCGAGACTTAACGTCTTAATAGTCGTGACTGCAAACAATATACGTTCGGTATTCTCATTGTGACAACTTAATGACCATGGAGTTATCTTTGTAACGAATGCCCCACTTTCTGTCTAAATTGAGCTTTTATCGCTTTGGTACTCAAACATGTTAGGTATACAGAGGAGTAGACTTCATAAATCAGAGAGTTACGTTCCAGCTTAACCCGAGTCAAAGTTACGTACCGCCAGTATTTCGAGAACTGGTCCCACCTTTTGACAGCAAAAGGTTTTTGTATCTGCCTTTTCAAATGATAATTACAATGTTGTATGTTACTGATCTGATGGTTTGGATAACTGCCGATAGTTGTTGATCGTGGTTTTAGAAAAAATCTACGACTGTGTCTCGTCCACAACTTGCAATAGGGCGCCGTTAATTTTGCAATTATTATAAAACACGTGCAAAACAGCAAATACAACACCGGTTCACGATTATCCGGGGTCTGCTAGCTTTTCAAATTTTACAGTTACGATTTTCCTAAAACGTTCAACAGCTGAATTCATTACTTTCTCAGCACACAAATCGAACAGAACGGCCGGACAGCGCCGCACATCGGCTAGATCCAAGTCAGGTACAGTTTGCGCATTGATAGGAGTGACTACGTGGCTGGCTGCCATCAAACTGTCGCTATGTATCTTTCTTGCTATACGTATTAATGATTTACCATGTGATTGTTGACTTCCGTTTACACAGTGCATGTTTTTGTTCGGCCTGTCTTATTGATTGTCTCTATTTTTCTGTCGTAGAATTATTTGCTTGACTCTCCAGTGCCAGTTTGTGTATTCATTGTCAAACGGAGGTGTATCGGAATTCTCTCGCAACTAATCGACTTTGACATTTCCTTATGTTAACATGTCGCCATGACAGACTCACCGCAGTAGTTTGATTTCTAATTGTGTGATAATAATTTGGGGGTTACTAATAATCTAATTGCGAAAATACAAATTTGAATTAAAATCACCAGGTATCATCTCGAACCATCTAAAAATGCTACCACAAATAACAGATGGCGTTGAGCACAGTATCAAACAAGAGATTATAACATTATCTTTTTCAAGGATATACTCACCGCAGAGGTTTGAATCATTTCGGCGAATCACTGAATCATACTTGGGAACAAAAACATCATGCACTCAAAAGTATAACAAACTCAAACATACGAAAAGCAAACTCGATCTTTTGAACATCAAAACACCTGCCCAACTCACTTGCTATCAAAATATTCAAATAGTTTGTTCTGATCATTCAGTGGATCACGCAAATAATTCGAAACTCATGCATATATTTATTTCGCACACTTGCATTCTTTGCCAAACAACACACTGGGTTGCAACAAAACTATCATCCCAGCTTACGTTTTTCTTGGACAGTATCTTGGCTATATTAATCAGGATTGACCTGTAGTCAGTCTTACGCACGGCCTTGAGGAGAAAAGATGACAGTTTTGTATAAGTGTTTTTAGATATTCTTTCCGCATTTTACAAGTAAAAAACTTCATAAATTTGGCCATGAACCAATATCGTTGAATCTTGTAACTACGTGATGCTGTTTCAGCAAGTAGGTCTCATCAAATATCTTCGAAATTGAATGGCATTGAATTTTACTTTTCATGAATTGCGCGTGAGCAAAACATAAACACATGGATGGCTGTAATTCACGAAACTTTCCTATATTTAGGATGAGTCGACTGATGAAACATTCTTATATTTAGGATGAGTCCACTGATGAAGCTCTTTGTGTGTTCTTAACTAGTAGAGAATAGTGTGTTTGAAGGAGGGTGTTGTTCCGAGGTTTGTGACTTGACGCAGAAATTTGGTCTTTCGCTCACACTTCACACTATTGGTGAACATAGTTTAGCCAAGTAATTGTGATCGTATCACAGTTTGGAACAGTGGCAGATCTACGTTTTCAGTAAGGGGGGGGGGGGGTTTAGGATTCGCGTGAATCTGAGGAGCGTAGAGCCGAGCAGGGGGGGGGGGAGGACACCCTCCCGTGTAAGATTTTTTGGTCTTTGTAGCTGATTTAGTACCTGGCGACGTTTTTTTTTAAATTTTATTTTTGATCCTGACCCAGGAGGGTGTTTAAACCCCTTGAACCCCCGTAGATCCGCCTCAGTGGAAATAATTTATACAAATTATCTCAGTACCTAGCAGTTATGTGTACATTCTCAGACACTTTGCACTCTAATCATTATTCAGAAATAGTTGTGTGGAGCGAAAGACAAATTTGTGACTTCAGTCTTCGTCACATTGCCTGAAACAAGTCCCTTGAAACGATAACACCGCCAAGTTAGCGCTTCACGACGGTATGGCTTAGTATTCTGTTGCTGCTGAAACAAGTGTTTCGTGATAATCATTCTTGATAATCACCATTTCCTACACCACATCTATTAAACTGGAATTGAGTAAAGAGATGTTCATCTATGAGTATTTAAACTGACAGTTAAATGAAATACAACCAAGACATTTTGAACGCGTTAATTTGTTGTCATGGCAGCTGGCTATAGAGCGCGCTGTCATCGACTTTCCAAGGTAGCTTAACGAACGACTTGGATTCTTAACAGTTGAAAGTTTCTTCAGGCAAATAACGGCACACAACTTCAGCGCACATGTTTAACAACAGCCAAACCAAAATAGTTGTTCAATACCGTAGAAAATCTACTGTTTTTTGTCCTAAGAAATCTTAACATTAACGACATTGTATTTTTATTACAGCTCCGCGGTCCTCGTCCAAATATCAAAGCGAACCAAGGTGAGTTGCACCCTTTTAAACACAAAGTGTTACAGTTGGCTATAAAGTGAAATAGTTAATAGCATATCCAACAAAACAAATGTTTTCGTCAGTCATACAGAGATGAAACCGACAAAGGGGTAAAAGACGAGTCATGATTACTCGCCACTATGTTATGTTTGCACCATAACGCAGCACGATAATTTGGAGTATGCCGTAGTTCAGCATCAAAAAAGGATCGGAATTCAGCGGGGATTGAAAACTGAATGGTAGTGCGTTTAGCTAAAACCTCGTTACATGTTTAGAAGGCTAGTCTTAAATATTGCGTGCAAAGGAAATCGTTCTTTTTCTTTTCCCTTGTGAGAGCCCTTGACAGTAGGAGTTGGGTTTTGCCAATTGGCACTTAAAGCACTCAACACCGTTTGCAATCAATTAGTGTCACACTGAATGGGTCATTTCACACTTAACAAGTGAGCCGCTGAATGGAGGAAATAGTTTATGGGCACCATTGATTACGCAAGAGGGCGTTGTATTGACGTGGGGGATTATTTATAATATCAAAGAGCTACTCGGCAGTAATAATGCACTGTCTGTGTTGATATTTGCGATTGGACACGTTGCCTTGGAGACTGTTACTTCCCAATATTTTTAAGAGAGATGTTTGACATTCAGAGACGAATAGGTTTTCACAACTATTCCAAATTGAAGAGACTTGTTTATTGTTTGAGCTAGCTGATATTGTATTATTTCTGATTTTTTCCGATAGAAAACACGAATAAAATATGAATTTTGTAATTTTTTTCTGAAATTAGTGATTAATGACTAGACTTTAAATCTTTTAAAGTTTGACTTCGCCGTGTTTAGTTGGCGAAATAAAAAAAATGGAATTAGGGTTTTTACTCTCATAAAATTGGTGTCGTGATGCTCCTAACCGTAATAGGATTCTATTTCCGTTAGCACCGATATCATCGGTAACTCAAAATGTTTCCTTTATTGAGGTTACCCAGCTCTAAAATTGAAAACTTGAAAATAACACATGTACGCGTTGTTTGTGACTCGAATCGGTAATGGAAATGTAATTATACCATAGAAAGAGAGTGAGACTGAATTTACGAGCGTAAAAGTTCTAATTCGATTTTCGTATTTTAGCGAGCTAAACAAAGCAAAATGCACCTTTAGTAAATTTAAATTTTTAAAAAATCGAAAGGGTACATTATTATAGGATCAGTGGTCTACAAAAGACACTTCTCATGTAAATTTCCAATAGCGCCATTAAACCCGTGTTTTGAGTCAAAAACAAATCTTTATTTATACCACTTAGCGTTGTAAAATTGGCCTTTTCTTGTTTCTTAGTCAGTTTAGAATTGACGTCGGGATTTGGGAACATCTCACTATTCATTATTTCTTCAGATCAAACTCATAAAACTTTATGTGCTTGGTATAAAGAAACAACGAACTATAAGATCATTCCAAGCCCATAAATCACGCTTGTTTTGAACAAGAAATAAATTCTTACCGATTTCAAAACGGTAAGTGGCTTACATGAAAACTCAGTTGGGTTTTAAACAGAAAGCACGGATTCAATGACTCTTCATCACAAACAAATTTTGAGTAAAACAATTATTCATCTGTTCAATCTGAGCCTCTCCTTTTCAGTGAAAGGATACAGGTTTTATCCAGCCCCAAAAGGTACAAAGTTACACGACTGGTCAATTTTGGGTAAGTTTTTACAGAAAACACTACAAGTAGCTAGGTCGATATAATTATTTTCATTACACTAATCTTTTAGACATTTAACCATAGAGTCGACAATTGTAATTTTTTGTGAAATTTGTCACAGCAGAGCCTCTTGGAATTCCCTTCAGGATTGTATGAATCAGATTTTGACGACTTTCTGCCTCGTTTAATCTAGAATAGTTACATCACAAATACCTTGCTTTTGATTTTGTTCGGGTACGCTCTGTCTTTTGCCTCTTACACACAGCGCCTATATAGAGGTGATGAAACAACAATAACCAGACATCAAGCCAGGTTGCGAATTGTGCAATTCTATACTTTTTTTTAAGGCAAAAAGTGTGGTGGGGAAACCAGGACCATATGCCGGGCTATGAGCCAACAGATGCCGCTAAATGTGCAACGGCTACTCCGCGTGTGGTAGACCTGTCAACACCGAAACAGATGTTTCAGACGGGAGTGCACTTTAACAGGTAAGCACGCACATTACTAATACAGATGCTTCGTGATACTCCACTTAGAAATATTCATGAAAAAGTTAAAGTGTTCACCATAGTTCTATTTTGCATTTTTTGCTATTAGACTACCGAATGTGCAGCACTAAATCTGGAGAATGGTTTAAAATTAGCGCGTAAGTAAAAAACGACATATCTATCCAATCCAACGTTTCGGTTTATTTCATTAAACCATTCTCAAGGAAGTAGTTACAAATCATGCTGAGCGTTACCTCACTGGTTCATTTGAGCTCCAGCTGTTTTGATTTTTGGTCTCTCCCCGTCACAATGCATTTTGATGTGTACCTGTACAGTCCCTTCTCTACCTGTGTCGCTTATTTTGTGTTTGTAACTGCTTCCTTGAGAATGGTTTAATGAAATAAACCGAAACGTTGGATTGGATAGATATGTCGTTATTTACTTACGCGCTAATTTTAAAGTTCGTGCTTCTGTTCTGGCCTAAATCAAATGTGATGAAGAATGGTTTAGAGACAATAAACCGAAGCGTGGATCAATATGTCGTTAGTTACATATGCCCTGATTTTAAAGTTCGCACTAAGTCCCAAATTAGTTGTGCAATTAAGAGATGCTTTTTTAAGCCACAAATATAAGACATTTTATTCGATTGCAGGCCTGAGTTCTCATACAGTTGTGGACGGACGTCGCCCATATGGAATGTGAAGGAGTCTGCCATGAACGCCGAAGCCTCAGAACGTTTGGGGACGCTAGCTCAACATAAAAATACTCACCCCGAATACAAAGAAAACAAGTGAGTCCGTTCATTGTCCAGAGTGAACGTAAAAACTCTCACGCTTTGTGGGTGTCATAAGCATACACACCAGCTTTATTATTTTATATTCTTATTATTTTATATTCATTGCGATCCAACACAAACCCCGCCTCGCATCCAACGGTTTATTGCATGCAACGCTTCACACTACGCTGTGGGAAAGTGGAGTAACCGAGGAGAGAGGTGGGGTATTGTGTTTGACGAACACTATGGGCTGCGGCAAAGTAGAAAAAAGGAGGTCCGGATTTGTTCAGAATTGTAGCGACTGGAATATGAAATTATGGATACTGAAAAACCTTAATCCTCTGTTTGTTTCTTCGAAAATGGCCTTGCATCCTGTTTTCCATGATGATCCCTGACCCAATCTAAACCTTCCGCACTCTTAAAGACCGAACCTAGCATCACATTGACTTCTCGTCCAAACCAATACACTTTACTCTCATCACCCCTTATAATCTAAACAGAAGTAGACTTTGCTTTCAGCCAACATACAGCAACAGTCTATCTCCTCTATAAAGCCTTAATCAGCTCAACGAATTGCACAAAGGCTGCACCAAGTGATAATTGCACCCACTCTTCATTGTTACAAGTTTTAATCCAACGTGGCCAAAACTCCTAGTTATTCTGAGCACAGCAGGAGTAGCACCTCTTTCCATAACCTTGATGCGGCACAGCTTGCCATCAGCAGACTTAATTGACTTTTTCTTCCAGATCATACTTCGTGTACAGTTGTGGACGTGTCAGCCCCACTTGGGATGTGTCTAAAGCGGCTCAACAAGCCGAGGAGCGACCCCACACCGTGTCTCTGGCTAAACACAAAACAACACACAAGGATTTCTTGATGGAGCAACCAGTCATTCGCCCGATATCAAAAGCTGCTCAAAATGCCAAATGTTCTGAGCGACTAGACAGTTTAGCCAGGCCAAAACATAGACCAGATGGACCGTTTAGGGAGCCACGATGGGTGGTAAGAATTTTCAATAATACAATTAATCTTTCTATTAGTTGGCATTCTTGGCTTACTTTTAACTGCATGTTGTCGTGAAAACGAGAAAACAACGATAACTCCTGACACCTAAAACTACAGTAACAGTTCCAATACATTCTAAAAGTAATCAATATAATCAATTTTCTGTTTTAGGTCAGCAAGTCAACTCGACTGGCCAATGCGTCAGCACGGAACCTTGAGCTGGCCAAGGCAAAAAATCTGCCCGAGGGATTTCAATATGACCGTGATTACCCGATAGAGATTGCGAAATCTGCTAAACGTGCTATTGCGAGTTCGCGTACGACACAGCTCGCTATACCTATCATTCGTGCTACCATGGATCACATCATATTTGATCCAGACGCATTCTTGGTGAAAGAAACCGCGCTCAAGGCCTACTGCCCGCCACGACTAAATGAACTATCCCAGCCTTTGGTTAGATGATGTACCAATAGGAGGCGCTCTATTATTTTTGAGTTCTTATTTTTACTTTCCTTTTACTTGGTTAAAAATTTCGTAATTGTCGCTCTGCGAAGTCTTAATAGTAAGACCTCGTACGACTATAGCAATTTTTTATTTTTGCATAATATTTTGATTTTAGTCTCTTGATTTGAAAACTTTCTGAATATTAATTTTGTCGTACATTGCTTGTGGACATCTTGCTAAAAAGATTTTTATTTCTCTGTTTATGTGTAACGTTCTTGCCAATAATGTTGAAATGTAGAGAGCTTCTGTATCTTTTTTCACAGACATTAGTAACACCATCAATGGAGAAGCAACCAACTATTGTCTACATTTGTTTTATTTGCTCAAGTGTGTTTATTTGATTACACAACGCTATCATTTTCATACTTTATATGTGTCATCTTGTATAAGTAATGTGACTAGAGCATTTAAACATGACATCACAATGATGTTTTGTTTAGCACAGTTCATCATTTAATGCTAAACATTGTTAAAGCTGCAAAGTGATGTCTGTGAATGAACCCGTCAATAATATTACCAGAGAAAGCGAGAATCAAAAGTTTACTACTACAAACTATGATTAATTATTACTAACAAAACAATAACAACCAGGTGATGGTGACTTACTATTAACGTAGGATTCAAGTCAAGGACAATCAGAGATTTAGTAAGGAAACATTGAAGGCAGTGAATGCTAAACAACACCACCTGGTGGATAAAACCTGGAGTTCAACGTAACATTTTTGATGGAGGGATGATTAAAGGAATATGTATAGTATGGCTGGTACCGCATCTAATCCATAACGAAGTACTGCAACAGTAAACTTTTACCAATTCAGGACACAATACTGGCAAGCAAGTGAAATATTTCATTTTCTCATTATGTTTCACAAAACACACAGCACCTACTGAAAGCTTTCCAATGTTTAAGTTACCTACCACAGCTACCATCAGACAATATTTTAAGAAGTTGCAGGTATTCACAATGATAACCCCTGAAAAATTAAAAAGGCAATTTTTGGCAATTATTTTTCTGAAATTTGTGACATGTTACCGGGATGTTTCCAAGATATTCTGTTGAGATAATGTGTAGTCAATGTTGCCAAGATATTTACTTAGAATGGTTTGGATTGATTATTGTTTATGTACTTGTTCAAGTTGCGCAATAAATCTGTTTGTATTCTGTATACTGCGGTTTTCATAAAGGAATATGGTCAGGAATTTTAAGATTAGAATTTATTGCATACACTACTTCAGTTTAACAAACCTAGTTTATTATAACGCAGTCTTTTCAGGGATGAAAGATCGCAGGGACTAAGTTAAACCAAAAATGCTTACATACAAAAATTAAACTGAGTACCACAAACATTTGCAGTGCATCAAAAACTTATAGAAGTTGAAGCTTACAGTCTGTAAATTTGCTTCCATCAAAGAAAATTTTTCATTTTGACCAGTTACGAAATTGGTCTTGACAGTTTGTCACTGCATAAGGCCACACCAGTGCCACATTTCTTTCTAAGACCAGGAAACCTTCTCACCTGAGTAAGAAACAATCAGTTCAGTTGTCAAGATGAAATTGTGTTTTGCTTTCTGAATAAAACAATTTGTATAAATTTTGACATCTGACAAGTTTAAAAAGTATTCAACTCAAAAGAAAATCAAAATGCTACCTTATGCACAGATTCATGAGACAATAATAAACATGGCTGTACCTGATAACAGATATCCTTTGAAATCAGACCTTAATACAATTGCAAAGAATGGATTTATGTTTAATGACAAATCAAAATTTGCCACACCTTCAAATTTTCAAAATGTCACAAGGAAGTCTCAATAGTCACACTTTTTGGTGCTTTTTGTATGTATAAGTCACATCTACTGTGTCATATATATGTGAGAAACAATAAATTTCAGTAATAACTATGAATTCCATAATTTAAAAATTTGTAAAAAAACGAACCATCACTAGATGCAACATAAAATAACTACACAATTAACAAAACAGTAAACGACACTCACTACTTAGTTCAAATGTGTCACAGAATTCTCAAAATGTCACATAATTCTCAAAACGTCACAGAATTTCAGGCAAGCAAGTTTTGTCACAGAATGTCACCATGTCAAAAGGAATCCATTCTCTGCAACTGTCAATCCAGTCAAATGCCATGGTCTGAGTACAACCACATCTTCAGAAAAAATTAGTCTGGTTACAATTCACATCTGCCTCATGAAATAGTCAAAGAAAGTCTTAAGCATTGTCCACAAATTTAATGAGCATAATTCACTAATTAGTCAGGTCAACTGGCTTCCATGGAATCTGTCTTTGATTTTAGGTATTCACTGTATTGCTCAGGTGTATTTTTAAATGTCTTGATTTTGTTCTTTATCTGTTTAGGTGTATCTTGGTAGTAGTTCCGTTGGTCTCGAGCCATTGCCTAAAATAAAGTAACAAGTCATATCTTGACAAATGATATACTTCTGCTGACTAGTTTGCTCTAAAACTTTTTGCACTTTATATACTGCTGTCTTGAAGTACTCGGCCAGCAGCTACTGATATGACTGAAGTTCCAGCGTCCAGTTGAAGTTGGGGATGCATTCCTGGCTAGTTGAAAGTAAGTCACTCGGAAGTAACATTTCCTTTGTTGCAGAGGTTATAGAAAGTAGTAGTTAGTGCGCACATGCATCTACCATAGGATTAAGTTGAGCACACCATTATGAAAAAATTTAGGATGCCCATACCACTCGGAAATTCAACTTGTTCACACCAAATTTTTGGTTATCTCGAAAAATCAAAAAATTTATAGACCAAACCACAAATTAGAACATTTAGACACACTATGTACTAAACAAATCACACGCTAGAACATTTAAATACAGTCACCTTATAGTCTTCACCATACTTGTCCATCATGTAAATGCAGTATCTCATCTCAGGTTGTGACAAGCGAAGAGTTCTCTTTTGTGGAAGACTGGCTTCTGCTTCAAGTTCTGCACAAGTAAAGAATACAGCACTTAGAGACACCTGTTGGTGCTTTACGAATTATAACCATTGAAATAAGTTGCAAGTGGCATTCTTTACAAAAAGAATGTTAACTTCTTACCTTGTACCACCCAAGAACTTCTCTGTTTTATCTCGTTTATTTCCATTTCCTCCACATTGGCACTGATCATCTGATTCTGAAAAAGTAAGATTCAGTGAAAACACTACACGAATATGGGTCACTGTGAACTTCTGGAACCTATCAGACAGTGTTCACCCAGATAGAAGCCCATCACAGAAGCCCACTCTTTCGTATTCACATGCTTAGTTGCATGTGCCAGGAGCACCTGATAGCATGCACCTGCTAGCATGCACCTAAGCCAGTAAACCTCATTTTGCTACAGCAGAAGCTCAGTTTTCACAGTTCTCCCAATAGTTCATTACCTACAAATAAAAACTCATACATACAATCAGCAATGTCAATCATTTAAACAAAAATATGACGGATGATTATCTTTTATATAAACCACATATTCATTAATATTTTGTTCAAAGGCATCTTGTGCTGAGTTTGCAACATTTATCAATTCATGTGTATTATCCAGGTGTTGGCCTGTGATTCCATGTCTGTGTACTATTCTTAAGGGCTGTGAGCATAAAATATAATAACTACATCAAGTGACATAGCATAAATCTGACATCAGCCAGTTTTAGCAATACAAATCAGACTCAATGTAAAGTCTGTGACAAACATAATACAGAATTGAGCTGAGTTTACCTGCCTAAACATGTAGGTGCCTCATCATCTAGAGTTTTGGCAGGGAACCAGCCAGACTTTGAATAAGCCTAAACACAATTAATGGAATTATAGAGATAGGAGAACCTACCTTAGTTTTAGGTAAAGGCAACGTTGCGTTGGGGTCATATGATAGGCCCATATCCAACATGTTCTGTTTTGTTGATTTTTTCTCATCCCATGCATTCTTTAATTGAGAACTGAAAAATGTAAGAGATTCACCTCAGAAGCTAAAAGCACGGTGAGATGTTCTCTTTAAACTTCGAAGACACCGGGTATAATTTACGTGCTAAGCCATACCTCACTGTGAGAACATTCAGAAATACAACCAATTCAATACAAAGGCGCCATCTTATGGAACAGCCTTTCGGTACACTTCATGGAGTATACTGATCCAAATGTCTTCAACACACTGCTACTTAGTAATGGACTGGATCCCAATTTTTGTAACTGAATGAAAGACTATTCGAAAAGAAATATTGATTGTGGGAGTGCTGGATGCTCAGCTTGACGCCCCCTTGCCAAATGCAACTTCGCAGAAATCCCAGGTTGCCAAACAAAATCTGACTGAGGTTGCCAAACTGACGTCGGAAGTCGCCGGGCATAAAATAAAAAACGTGACACCGTTCTCAGAATAATTGAACAAACACGCAAACCTTCCATTTCTCCCCAAAAATATGCACCATTCTTTATGATTTTTTCCATCGCCAAACACAATCTGAAGTTGCATTGGTTGGCTGCAGGTAGCCAAATCGAGTATTGATTTGTTTTGGATGGAAGACTCAAACTGCCTCCAAATGTGTTCATCTACATTGGAAAGGTACATACGGTGATTAAAATTTGATAGCTCCGTCAGGGTTAAGCAAACTTTGCAGAAAATCTTCCGGCGTGCAGGCTGCATAATTAGGTGCATCGCCTACCAGCCTACCACTAGTACGGCACCCTACGACAGTAAGTTCAATATAACAAAGTTTGGCTATACTTCAGGAGCAAGTTTTCGGATACATAGAACACGGCATTAAGAAAATTATTAAGGATAATGTTAAAGTTTGCAAGCCTGATGATTATCGTGATGATATCATTTATTATCGGAATAGGAAGTCCTCCAACTTGGTCATGACAAAATAACATTTCTAAAGCGAAAGTCCGCCCTGTTTCCCAGTGTAGTGTTGTTTATGAGTTTGTATGTCCTATGAACGAATGTCTTCGTTCAAATGTCAAACAATGTTATATTGGTCAAACGGTTTGCAGTCTTTCTCCTTGGTTATCTATGCATCTTCAAAATGGCGCCATCCAAGATCATTTTTTGCAATGTCACGAATGTAAAATCACCCGTCGTGAAATTGTGGAAAGCACGTCAATTCGGTACGTAGAACACGATGTGCTGCTACTTGAAAGTATTAGAGTCCCTTTTGATTGCATTTGAGAAGCCCATTTTGAATGAGCAGCCGCACGTTACACTTGTTTGAGCGACTTTCCGATGTTACCCCCTTTCATTAGTCATTCTTTGCAGTATTTCACACCTGCAGTGTCCCACTGTGTATGTCTCCAGCTTACGCTCTGTGGTGGCATTACTGTGTCATTTTATATTCAGTTGAAAATGAAACAAGTATGTTTCAAAACATCGTGTACCTTTTAATTATGTCGCTAGGTCAGTTACTTCATCTATGTTCCGTTGAGAGTAGAGTTTTATTCCGAAGATATGAACGAAACGGAATAAAGACTGTTAACAATAAAAAGTGTCGTGTGTTCACAATCAATTCTGTATAACAAAGTTTGTGAGTATTTATTGACGAACAAGTCCAATTGACAGAAACCGGAAGCCAAAGCAGTTTCCGGGGAAAAAACCTTAACGAACACAATGGCGTTATCACTTTCCTCTCCTCTGGTTACAATGGAAGCTAGAGAACAATACAAGACTAAAGGTAGGCCTAAGAAGTACAGTAGCTCGAACAATTTTTAAACCCGTAATAACAGTTGAAACAACAACGTAATAAACACTTACAACTAAGCGTAGTCTCTGTGTTATCCACCAAGGGAATAGAAACTTGATGAGAGAGTACACGGTCTACTGGTGCTACCCCATAATCCAATCACTATTGTGCCATGCAGTTTGTTGCTTAAAGTCACGATGTCTATAACTCTACACTTAGCCGTCCATCTGTAACTCATCAGTAATTTCCGTACTGTCCTTGATCTCGAACCATCAAAGTGCAAGGTACAGGGCTTGGAATGACCAATGACAAAAAACGCGGAAACTTGTATGGCCCAAATCATGCCCGATAAGCAGCCTTGAAATGATCAATGTGAACCTTTCCCCGACAAAAATCGGGAGGACTAAAAAAAAAAAAACGTTACCACCATCAGTAGCATGCGTCTGCGTCGTTTAGCTCGCCCGTCCACTCCCAACCCACACATTTTTGGCTGCAGATCGGTAGTATTTGTCGCCGCGCTTAACAATAACACGAGACACCATTGAAAATCCCACCACGCTGTCCCAGATGCCCCGGCAATGTTGACAATTTACATTCCTCCGAAACATAAAGAGCAACTTCCGCTTTTCGAGGTGAACGTCGTCTGCAACGCCGCGGTAAGAAAGAGATTTGCCGCGGAAATTTTATATCAAATCCGATTTTTTTTACGCGGAAATATTATAAAAAAAGCGGAAAGCACATTTGAAAAAAGCAGAAATCCGCATTTCCGCGGAAAATTCCAAGCCCTGAAGGTACGTGTGGGCTTTTTGGGAACATTTTTGTGCTTTGACTATGAATTTCTTGTGGACTTTCTGGGGCAGAACACCATGAATGGTATTATAAGAGAGAACACTTGTTCATGGTTTGTTGAACCCGTTTCATGTAAATTGATTGAGTTATGTGTTTGATATGGATGGCTGAATCCAAGTACCCGTGGAATTTCTAGTCCCAAGTGTTATAATTTGTAGTATTATATGTAGTGTATTGGGGACGATCACAAGCTGAGGACGCCTGTGGACTACAGTTGCATTAGGCAACACGTAGCCCCTCGGTTGGCCATTAAGGGGCTATAGTACTTCAATTCGCTTTCTGTGCGCATTTCGTTACATGTATTTTAAACGGGCGGTAACCAAATCTGGTCACTGATTTTGAGATTTCACCTCATCAAAAATACATTCCACACCTAAAACTATTATTTAAAAAAGCGCTTACTTTCATCATTAGTTCTTACTACTTCTATAAATATTATATCTTCCATGAAGCTTAGTCAGGTCATGAACAGATCCATTACAACAAGAAACTATAGGAACACTGTATTTATCCACCTTCACACTTATCAGGCCTTTACTGTGAGTCAGCATGCGTGAATAATTGGTTGATAAGCCACCCGTAGAACTACTTTTGGCTGAATAGATGACCAGGCCCTAAAATGATAATTAGCTAAGACCAGTTAAATAATGCTGCATGAAATAGTTAATACCCCCAGGGCAATTTTTAAAAAATGGGCATCCTCTGCTAGTCTTTCGCCTAGAGCGTTTTAAAAAACTGACCTGTGATTTTCTGGATTATGCAAACAATAAAATTCAAATTGCAACATTTTCATTTCTCCCATCCTTATAGGTTATGGAAACAAGCAAAAATTGGCAACAATCCGTACGTGCAACAAAAAAAACATCCCAGCATCACCTAGTCTTGGTGCAAAGTTGAAAACCCTTATTCGGCCTAATAAGCACCCAATTGTTTTAGGGGGAGGGTGCACTTGTTCTAGCCTAAGGCGGTTTAAGCCTGGTCTCCGAAACAAGTGAGATCGGAAGCTAGGATTCATCAAATTTACGCTCTATGACGTATCTGTAACTTATGACAGTGTTTCAACAAAATTGTATTGCATTGGTATCAAACTTCGTTGCTAAATTACGATCATTTTTCAAAAAAAAAATGTGTTGAAATCACAGGGTGAAAACTTGCCGACTGATACGTCGCTGCCTCATGATCGTCGATAGGGCAAATTGAGTTCTTGAATAAAAATACAGTTTCGACTCAACAAATTACCTGAAATTCTGCTTAAGCTTTCCAATTAGCGTCCCTAAGATTTTTAAGCTCCTGTGGAGTCGGGATTAACTGCAGATTAAGTCCAAACCTGCGCTAGATCGTACCCCGCAACCTGAGAAAATCTCTGGACAAACACACACATCGTTGTCACGTGACGTTTGTTTTGAAGTTTGTCTGGTCTGCATATGTATGAGCGAGCGAGCACGTGCGTGTCATCAGAGTAAACTCAATATAACAATCTAGGTGTGTATTGTAACTCGAGCAGTAAAACAGAACGTGTTTTATTTAGCACTTGCTGTCTCATCTGCTGTTCGAGAATTGTCTCGGTAAGGGTGACTGGATATGCGACAGCCTAACATATATTTTTCGAGAGATTCGGAGTGTTAGGGTGCCGAAGTCTTCACCATCAGTGGGTAATTTTGACTTTAAAAACACCAATCATAATTAACCAAGTAATTCCTCTTAAAAATAATGTAAAAGCTTTATACAGTATTAGAAACTTTCGGAAAACAGTGCGAATATTTATTTCAGCTGATGATGTGCTACCCGTTTCATGAATAGATTGTTTCCGACTAATATCTTCGA
The DNA here is from genome assembly GCA_002633005.1 of Phoronis australis. Taxonomy (NCBI): domain Eukaryota; kingdom Metazoa; phylum Phoronida; family Phoronidae; genus Phoronis; species Phoronis australis. Next base: position 345,779 of record NMRA01000263.1, read on the forward strand.
TGACATGTAGCGCGCTGCCTGTCCACATGGTTCTAACACTGGTCAACTTTTTTACTACGAGATGACGAGTAGAACTACCCGGGTGGTGTGAAATTTTGGGGTCTAGCGGAGACACAGCGGTACCTGAAGACTATCATGTTTCTGTAAATAATAACGGCATATTCTAATTAAAAAGTTTCTTAATGTTCGCTGTACTTCAGGAAAATATCGACAATATTTCCCGCAGATCCTGTGTTTTGTATTCATACGCACACTCGCAGTGAATCACATCTTGGAAATCTCAGATTTGACGGGATGACAATGAATGAGAACAATGAAATTAAAAAACATCTTTTTAGAGCTTGTAATAGCTATAATAAACATATTTTTAATATTACAATGCATATGTCTACAAAATCTAAATAACACACCGAGTAGGTCTACACTTATACTGTCCTAACTTGGGTCCTACATTTTTGTATTCGTGCGCACCGACTGAAAGTAATCGCGAGTGTTGCAAAATCTCTTATCCTGGGCTGACTTGCTTGAAAAATTTAAAATTGTACCAACATTTTGTAGGCTACAAGTACAATAAGCGCCCCTCTTCCGAAACAAATTTTTCTAAGCGCCCTAAGCGCTTATTAGGGCAAATACGGTAGCCCTAATAGATGGTGACATCAACACACGAAACGATGATTTTAGTGACATTGGCAGCAAGTTTTTGGTAACACACACAAACCACCGGACGCCTGAATTTCAGTCTTCTGACTCACTCGCCCAGCTGGCGAGCGGGGTTTTGAAACCTGGGTATATCCCTGATATGCGATTAACTTACCACCTTACTGTCGGCATCTTCTTTGAGTTCTTCCAAGCTTTTTTCCTATCTTTATTGTAGTTGTATTTCTTTATTTTGCTTCTTCGTCTGATTCTAGCCATTCTTGTTTCAGTACTCGTGGGAACGTACCGGAAGCTGCAACTATTGAGATAGCCAGTCAATTCTCACAATATTTGTCGCATTCAAATTGATTGATATATTTGGAATAAAAACCAGCTAATGAGAAATGCTTGTTAAAAAAATTCGAAATATTGCCTCATTATGAAGTCAAAAATCAACTTTAAAATGAAATTAGTGAATATTTAATAGAAATTTAGAACTGAATACGAAATTATATGTTGAGATGTATTTCATCTGACCTACAAAAACAGAAATCATGACCAGTGTGACCGCTGAAAACACTTCCAAAGAAAGTTCTAACATGTCGAGCGAAGAGTTTAGCTATCTTCCTCCGCCAAGTGCTGCAGAGATGTACAGACAAGAAGGAGTGTCGGAAAAGTTTTGGAGGAAGACGAAACAAAATCCATTTGTTCCTCTTGGTCAGTTGGTAAACGAACATTTATCACAACTGCGTTGTATACTAGTTACGAGATAGATCAGAATTCAGATTGTGTAATTTATTAATGATACCAGAACCAGTTACGGACTTAGGCAACACGTAGCCTCTCGGTTGGGCGGTTAGGGGCTACAAAACTTCCCATTGCTTTCTGTATGAATATCGTCCCGTGTACTTTAAACGGGCGGTAGGCCAAATCCAGTCACCGATTGAGAGTTTTCACTTCGTCAAAAATACATTCTTCAGTATGACTCAAAAAAGCGCTTACTTTCATCAGTGTTCCTTTCTACTTCAACACTTATCTGATGATAGCTATGACAGGTAACTTTGACGAAGAATTCAAACTCCACTTTTTGGTCATCGTTAACTTTTTCCCCCACATGCGCAATAACCACAAAGTATTTCAACTGAGTCGCGCGAGTTAGGCGCAAAGGCTAGCTTGAGACTGAGTGAAGCACGTGACGCTGATTGGCGTGACACTTAGCATGGGAAGGTGTCACGTGAGATTTGTGTCCCTTGGACTTTTTGTTCGTCGACATGCGTGATTTCACGTAACTTCCACAAAATGGCACCCGGTAAGAGAAACTCGAGCAAACCGTGACAGATTTTCATCGATTTGTTCAAATTATCTCGACTGAATTGTCTCCATACTTATGGTATGTGTTAATTATCACTTTATGTGCATATATGCATTTTTCATTTGATTTTATTTCCTGTATTTTGAAATTTGTAACTTTTTGTTGGTATTTACTATCACCCCTGTATGCCTGCAGCATCCACGTGATGTAATTACCTATGCCGTATTAAGCAATTGTGGTGCCTAGTCAAAGCGCGTTGCCCCTTCCCATTTGCTCATGCAGCGAATATCTCAAAGTAAAGGCAAAGTTATGTGTAATTTTCACTTATGAGAAGGAAGCCAATTGAGACCGCTTCGATATGATGAGACCTTGTACTTGGCAATGCTAGCTGTAGACAGTGCCACCGTCTCGACTGGCTGTCAGGACGGTGAAACTTCTGTTAGGCACTTCATACGCTTTTCGGCGAATTATGCCTCACATCGATTAAAACATCAAAATCATATTATTACATGAAGGGACACCTTAGGAGGCTATCGATGTCTTTAATTCCTTCCACTGGCAACTTGAACAAATACTCCTTATAATCAAACTTTTCTGCGCGGCTCTGGTCAGTTGCCCAAGTCGGCAGTTGGCCATTTTTAACACAGGAGATATGATGTCATATGTTTTTGTGCTATGCATGAGATGTGATGTTTTTGTAGGAATAATGGGTAAATGCGTCTTGTCTAAATAAATAAATGTCATTTATTGTACACCATAGGCTTTGCTTACACATACATAAATACATTAATTCAAATGTATATTCATAGTATTACACAGAGGGCAGTTCTTCTCTTAAAGCCATAGCCTTCTGAATATACAATGCAAGGCGCTGGATACTGTAGTGATTTTTCTGTTGGAATAACCTAACAAGAGAAGAACAGTTCTTTGAACATTTTGCTTTTAGCTGCTTTTACTATTCACAGGTTTGACAGCTACAGTGCTGGCTTTAAGTGTCGGACTTTGGCAAATGAAAACGGGAGACAAGAGAATGTCTCAATTAATGATGAGATCACGAATTGTTGCTCAAGGATTTACTGTAGTAGCCGTTCTTGCTGGAGTCGTATATGGCGCAAACAAGCGGTAGATGGAAAAGACTTCGTAGAAATATGGATACTGTGAAGTGACAGTCAGAAACAAGATGAAAATGAAGTTTGCCAAAGACTGTTTTAATGCTACCACGACAGTAATATAGCTTCCGTAAATTCAGTTGTTTATTCTCTTTCTCTGTACTCCCTTGTAGTGATCAGTCAAGCCCACTTTGGCCTGCTATTAAAAGCCCTCATTGGCCTTGAATGAAGCAAACTTTTGATGTAGACTGGTAACCATTATAAAAGTGGCTTTAACTCCTTGCAGCGGAGAAGTGATTTGAGGGCTTAAAAAGAAAACTAGGAGTTCATATTTGCTGAAGATCCGGTTCGGCCAATAAAGCAACCTGTCGTGATGAGCCAACTCGATGTTTTCACAGAAGACATGAGTTTGTGTTGCTGCTTGAAGTAACTTAACGTTACTTTCAAGCTCATTAAAATTTCATGGATTACATTCTCGTTAAACTTGTTTTTGAGGTAGTTAGATAAAAGTTCATGAAGAGCTTGACCGGTGAGAAATGTTTTAATAAGATGTAGCATCCTGTTGTTTTTATTGTACATTATTTATTTATTGCAATTAAAAATAACATACTATGAAATGAACATGCGGTCTTATGTTTTGAGTTGTGTTGTTTCCCTCATAGCGTTGTCAGTATGAACACTTCCAAACGTAGTTTTCTGTGAGATTTTTCATAGTTTGTTTTACCGGAGAATTGTTTTCTAGCATAAGGTGAATCTTGTTTGCAGCATAACCATCTTTGATGCGCCCACATATTTATATGTGGACGCATTACGCTGTCTTCTCCATCCGTCCGGTGTCCGCTGCTCTATCTCCAAAACCCTTTGACATGTGGTCATGAAATTTGGCACATGTGTTCTTTTCATGGATAGGACGGCATGAGTGAACTTTCTTACGGATTCAACTACCGGTGTGCCCTCTAGTGGCAATTTATTTTTTTCGCTTCATAACCTACTTCATAGCAGTGCATGGTTAAATTGAAAACAGGATTTTTTCAGAAGACATTACTTAATTTGTGTAGCTTCTTGAAGTAACTAAAGGTTACTTTCAATTTCCTTAAAATATCATGGATTGCAGGCATTCAACTAGTTTCTCAGGTAGTTAGATGAAAGTTCATGAAGATCTTGGCCGATGAGAAACGTTTTAACAAGATGTAGCATCATGTTGTTTTTGTTATGCATTATTTATTTATTACAATTAAATATAGCATGCTATGAAATCAACTTGCTGTCCTATGTTTTGAGTTCTGATGTTTCCCTCGTGTAAAAACTTCCAAACATAATTTTCCGTGAGACTTTTCATAGTATTTGTTTTGGAAATAGTTTTCTAGCATATGAATTATATGAATTATGTTTGCAGCATAACCGTTTCCTTGAAACTAGCATTTTAGAAGAATTTTCAACTGTACAAATTACTCCAATTCATATAGTCCATCAGCCCGTTGTATTTTTTCGTTACTCAGTTTTTAGTTTGTGGGGCTGAAAATTTTTGCAGTTCTGTGATGGTTTTCACAAGTTACAGCCTAGCGAGATGGACAGTGTTGCCAGACTACACGTCGAACGAAGAGTTTAGCTATCTTCCTCCGCCAAGTGCTGCAGAGATGTACAGAAAAGGAGTGGCGGAAAAATTTTGGAGGAAAACAAAACAAAATCCATTTGTTCCTCTTGGTCAGTTGGTAATGAAAAATTTATCACAACTGTTTTGTACTACGGTAGTTACGAGATCAGGATTCAGACTGTGTAATTATTATGATACTGGTACCAGAACCAGTGCCGGATTAAGGAATTGTGGCACTCGTAGCATTAGTCGAAGCGCTGGTCCCCGACTCATATGGTCACTGGGCAATGTTAGCTGTAGACAATGCCATCATCTCGACTGACTGTCGGGACGGTGACACTTCTATAGCCATAGACACTTATACACTTTTCGGCGAATTATGCCTCACACCGATCAAATCATAAAAATCACTTTATAATTGTTTATTTTTGTGCCCATGGCTGTATCACCTAAACATTCTACAGGATCTTTATTATATGAAGCAAATGTGTTCATATGAAGTTAACAACAGAAGACTATGACTTTCAGATGGGTCCGACTAACACTGCCCTCTAGTGGTAATTTCATTTTTTCTGTTTTCCTGTTTCTCTGAAGTTCCTCGACGAATTATCATGAAATTTTTTAAAGTAGCTTTCTTTTAAAGAAATGGTGACATTCTCCGGTTTTCAGATGGATTCAACATATTTTTCGCCATCTAGTGGCCATTTTTACTCATCTGTTTTCTAGTCTATTTGCTGTCTACCCTCTTTTAACCAAACCACTTTTAGGATGATTGTGAAAATTGGCTTATATATTGTTCGTGTGAAGAGGATGATTGACCATGATTTTCCTTCTTCAATTACTGTGGCGCCTCCTAGTGGCAGTTTTTTCGCACCCTTAGCTGTATATCTCCTGTCAAAAGCCCTCTGCAGAATGTTTATTAAATTTAGCAAGTGTTTTGATATCTTCCGTTGACAACTTTCAGACGGATCTGATGAACCTTTGTCCCCTAGTGGCAATTTCATTTTTTTCCATTTTGCTAAAGTTTCTTGACGGATTTTCATGAAATGTGGTAAATAGCTTTTTGTTAAAAAAACGGTGACATTTCAAGTTTTTTGATGGATTCAAAATATTTTGTACTATGTAATGGCTATTTTTATGATACAAATCAATCACACAGTTTGCAGTGCATTCGTGGGCGCATTTCAACGCTCCGCGTTGCTCTTTTTTACATTAACGATGCAAACAGTATTGCCTGTCAGTGCTACTGTTTTTGACGTCATTGCATGCTGTTTTCCAAGTTGAATAGTTTGTGCTTTGAAGGTCTGTTGTTGCAATTTTAGGATTACAATCCATGCACACTTAATTAATGATAGCACCTTCTGATTCCCAAGCAACACCAGTAACAGGCGTGTTGTCTAATCTACTGGTTCCTACTTTTACAAATGAGATGGATTTGTGTGTATAGAGTTTAATATACTTCAGCAATACGTGTACTCCGGCACGTGGTCAAGTATGCAGGGAGAATGAAAGTGACAATATTGATCTGCTGGTACAACAGGTTTGCAACATACGATAAAAACCTCGCTGCTGATATGAACCAAGTTGTAACTCAATTTCAAAGATTACAATGAAGAAATTCAGGAGTTATACAGTAAAGCTTTTATTTAACATTCGTTTTAACAGACATACTGCTTTACAACATTTTTTTACTTGAAAATTGATGATTTTAAAAGTTGCAAGTCAACTTCTGATGTTAAAATTAAATTAATCAGGAGAACTAATGTTTGAATGTTTGCTTAAGCTTTTTACAGTGTAGGAAAACAACCTCTGCTCAATTTCATACACTTCAACATACAAATTTCTAAGTTTTATTCAATATAACACTATTTTCCAAACACAGACCCATTCAGTTTTGAATAAAGCCAGTCCATTGACAGTTCTGTGTTCTTGGTACATTTCTTATAATCACTTCATGAATACACTAGACTTGGCATTGACATGGTGAAAAACAATTCACATATACGACTGCTCACAAAGTGCGAAATTACCAAAAATAGCATTTGCCATGCACAAAGAGTACAGCAAACTGTAACGAAAACACTTCACACTTACACTTGCTCAATATATTACAGGTTGTACTTCGGGCAGTTTACTCACTGGGACGAAATTTCGCTTGTATCCATGCACGATGATTGTAAGCATGCGTGTTGAGCACAACTGCCTTGTGAAGGCAAACATTACTTCCTATATCAAGTGGCAGCACACCATGCTGTCAAGAAGGCTCAAATCCCAGTAAACAAATCCTTAAAGTGGCCACAAACTCCCCTCCATTAAAAATACAACTTTTGATTTTTGACTACTTACTGTTACAATACTAGTCTCAACTGGCAGTTCTTTAATACTTAAGAACCGGCTCTATAAGTTTGCTTGTCACGGGGTTCAATTTATGTTTCCAGAATTGTCCCATGCATTAATGAACTGCCAGAGTTGTCCCAGGCAACAATGAACTGACAGAATTATCTCGGGCAACAATGACCTACTAGAATTATCTTGGGCAACAATGAACTGTCAGAATTGTCCCAGGCAATAATGACCAGCCAGAATTGTCCCAGGCAATTATGACCTACCAGAATTGTCCCAGGCAATAATTACCTACAAGAATTATCTCAGGCAATAATGACCTGCCAGAATTGTCCCAGGCAAAAATGACCAGCCAGAATTGTCGCAGGCAATAATGACCTGCCAGAATTGTTCCAGGCAATAATGACCAGCCAGAATTGTCTCGCGCAATAATGACCTGCCAGAACTGTCCCAGGCAATAATGACCTCCAGAATTGTCCCAGGCAATAATGAACTACAAGTTGTGTGCAAGCCCAGGGCTCAAATTTAATGAGAGCAAGACACAAGCCAAGACTGTATACGTAGTAATGCACGGTCTACATGTGCCTTTATAGCCACTTCAATAGTAAAGGTTGCACAACTACGTATCTCATATAAATCGATAAATGTCTTGAATACTCATGTTTTGGCACCGTTGATAAACACATTTTTCCAAAACAACATTAAATGAGCCACCACGACCAACTGAACAGCAGAATTACAAACACACTACTAGAATAAAGATCTAACCAAAGAAGAAAACTTGTGTTGTGAGCACAAAACAATATGTTGCACCTTATGAACAGATTCACCATCCAATTGTCCAGACGTTTCACATTATTTAGCTAATTGTGTTCACTAGAGATATTCAAGTGTGCATCAGAAGATTTACAAGTCTTGTTGCACGCAAGCTGCTAAGTACAGTACCTGCCAAAAATAATCGGACTAAGTGACCAAAAGTTCCCCCGTCATGACGGCTGAATGTAAGTGGAAATCACCATCAGAGTACTACTAGAATGACCATTCACGACCGGGAAAACAGTAGTTTGTCTGATTACTTGTGGTATGTAGTGTATCTGCCCCATGAATATGTTCCGGTGTCTCTTGACATAGTAACTGCTACATCATCTGTCTCCAGAAAGAGAGGATCAGTCGAATGGGCAAGAAAACGATCACACAGCTGTCTCGACAAGGGCGACTGCAGCGATCACCAATGTTAATTTCGAATGGAACTCCACCGACTGTTTACATTTGTCGAAACATGTACACACACAGACTCTGTTGGCACATTACAACTTCAACAAGCCAACATATGATTCATTATCAGGATTAAGTAGTAGTGGCAGACACACCCCACTTGCCTCCTTCTCAATACAATAACTTAGTTTCCCACCAATCCCATGTTTCCCTTTCTCTCTGGTTAAGTGATTAGGTGGGGGGCACTCGACCTTGAGGCAAGAAGGAATGACCAGTGCGCAGTGCATTGGGAGAGGGCTCCACGTTTAGAAAGTCCCAGATGAGAATGGTGTCGTCGTGCGAACTGCTAACGATCTGGAATTCGTCAAACTGTAAACGGAATACTCTCCCTGTGTGTTCCTGAAAGAGTAATTTATTAAAATCAGGAGTTAGCAATACTTAGTTTGAAGTTACTGGTGACTATGACTGCAGCCATCACGAGACTAAGCAATACTTAGTTTGAAGTTACTTACACTGGACTTGGTGTTAGTAAAACTATGCCTAACATTACTTGCTCTAGGCTGGATATTACTCGGACCAGATTTGATGTTACTTAGAATAGGGTGGATATTTTTAGTAGACTTCTAAAACTTATCTCAACTTGTTCCTTACTCAGATTAGAAGCGACTTCTGGACTTCAAACAAACTAACTGTTCAGTAATAGTCGCAGGGCTACCACATTCTGAGACCATGTTTTTCCCACTGACCCAGCTGATCATTTTATGCACTAAAAATTGTCACAAACAATAACCAACATTCACTTACTCCCAGAATGCACTTCTAATCTGCACAATGAACAAGTTGGGACTAGTCTTACAACAGTGACTTGACTAAACCAAGATATTTGTGTTTTTAGAAGGTCAGTTTATAGCACGTTTTGTACAAATTTACCAAGCACTGCTTTCCACTTAACAATATCGACCGTTCCATAGCATACAACCTATCCCCCACAAAACAATTACGGCCTGTCCTGTCTTACCATGAGTGTCCTTAGACACAACGTGCCTGCTGGTGCTCTGGGGTCCAGGGAAGCTGCAAGGTCCCACACTTTAATTTTACTGCAATCAAAACAGTTGAAACCATGAGGCAAGCAAAGTATTATTATCCATCTTATTAGTGATAATTGACGATAGAATAGGTTCAAAATGAAAACATATGTCTACCTGTGTGTAGCCACTGTTTGTTCATGCCAAAGCAGCATGTGCTCTTATTTAGAATGTTTAAACCGCCATTACATAAAAACAGACATACCCATCATAAGCGCCACTGACAATCCTTTTGTTGTCAAAGCGAATACAGCGGACTAGTTCCTCGTGTCCCTCCAGTATACGAAGACAAGCACCACACTCAATGTCCCACAGCCTGTAACAGATGAAACATTAGACAAGCGCCATCACTCAATGTCCCTAAGGCTGTAACAGATGAAACATGTTACTCTACATTATGACTCATATACTTAACCTCAATATAACATCGCAGTAGACACTACTTAAAAATGAATACGTATTGATTGAATATTCAGTGTTCCGATTAAAGGGCTTTAAATGTGACGTGGCAAAATTTCTAGGTCGGCAAATGGGAAGAGCAGAAAACGAAACAAATGAGATAACTGTGAAATCTGGTGAACTCAGCAAATGCGTGGCCAGACAGTGACTCTTATTGCTCCAATGGAATATCAGGAATGTATGACGTGCTTGATGACGACCAATTCCCACTCAGAGACCAATGTGATGACCAATTCCCCTCAGGAACTAATATCTCACATACAGGCACATCAGAGGCAAGCAGACACAACTGACATGTTACTCGTGCATGACTCATAAACACGCCATTCCCATTTTTGCAGAATAATTTGGACTCAAGGTTATTTACTTCATGTAGTACTTTGAGTGCATGACAAAGTCGTGGCCACCTGGGATATTTAACAGGTCGCCAAACAAAATCTGAGGTCGCCAAACAAAATCTGAGGTCGCCAAACAAAATCTGAGGTCACCAAACAAAATCTGAGGGTGGCAAACAAAATCTGAGGATACCAAACAAAATCTTAGGTTGCATCCGTGACCCGCACTAAAACCCACTAGGCCACACTACCTCCTCCAGATAAATAAGCTTATAGCATAAATTATTTGAATTCATGCATTTTAATGTTTTTAGATGATGCTCATTACTATATCTTTCTTGAACTTCGCACATTTTCCAGTCCTGTGGGAGCCTTGGGTGTATAATTTTTGATTAACTTAAAGACTGTGCATTGAATACTGATATACAAAGGTACTTTAACAGTACCAACAGGATCTCTGACTTTCTCTCGGACCGAATTGGGGAAGGAATGTTGTCCTAAGGAGCTGGGAACAGTGCTTTGGCATAATCGTGAACATTTTTCAGTGTGGTGTCCACGCCACCTGTTGGTCACATCATGTGACCTGCTGAATAAGATTTCGTAAACCACTGGAATTCGAACTAGGGACATTCTGCTAACCGTACAGACGCTTTAGTCCTCCGAGCCATTGCGACCTCCGTTTGAACACAGTAATCCAGACTTAGAAGTGGGCATGCTGACCTTGAACTTGACGTGATGTTGACATGAAGTTGATGTGCTGACCATTAACCACTAAGCTGGGAACAATACTTTGGCGTACTAATGCCACGCAAGCGCATAACTGACATCTGCACTCACCTTATTGTGTTATCTGAACTGCCACTAACCACCAGTCTCTCTCTGTACTGCAGGCAGGCTATGCCACGTTTGTGACCATTTAGCGTCCGCACGAACTCACATGTAGACGTATTCCATACCTGTGACAAGAAACATAAGACACATCACAAGTCACAAACTTTTGTGCTGCCAGTCGCAAACGAGAAGGCGACCGGTTGGAAAAATAGCAGACTGGTTGGAAAACTCGCAGACCGGTCTGCATATTTCTGGTAGACCAGCAGCAGACTGCACTGTCGACCGCAGTGCTGACTTCAATGCAGACTCCCCACTACCATCTCGCCATTAACAGACCAGGCTTTATCACGGTTGACTGGTAGTTTTAGCCTACGACCCTGTTCCCACCATTCCGTTTTTATTTTGAAAGCACAACATTTTCTTAGCATTTTTCACACCAGTAATAAGTACATGGTTGTGACATCAATGTTTCAAAAAAGTTGAATTTTCGTTTGTCCACACCTTGTGGAGAGTGCTTTCAAACTGCTGATTTTTGTTGTTAAATTCACCGGATACATGCAAATATAAAACGTAACAGAAACGAAAGGCTTCCATTTTCAGAATTCATGGACAGGGCCTAAAATAAACAATGAAATCTTGTGTTATGCATTTCAGATTCTTAAAGTTTTCGAAACTCATGTACAAAAATGCGAATTTGTAAGAGCTGCCTTTTCATAAATGATACACATGCCACCCTTTACACGTGCAGTTCATGCATTGTATTATCTGTTGAATTAAATGTTAATCACATATAGAGCCAACTTGCGTATCAACTGATGTGACCAACACTTACGTATCAACTGATATGACCAACACTTGTGAATCAACTGATACGACCAACACTTGTGTATCAACTGATACGACCAACACTTGTGTATCAACTGATACGACCAACACTTGTGTATCAACTGATGTGACCAACACTTATGTATAAACTGATGTGACCAACACTTGCGTATAAACTGATGTGACCAACACTTGCGTATCAACTGATGTGACCAACACTTGTGTATCAACTGATGTGACCAACACTTGTGTATCAACTGATGTGACCAACACTTGTGTATCAACTGATAGGACCAACACTTGTGTATCAACTGATACGACCAACACTTGTGTATCAACTGATATGACCAACACTTGTGTATCAACTGATGTGACCAACACTTGTGTATCAACTGATGTGACCAACACTTGTGTATCAACTGATAAGACCAACACTTGTGTATCAACTGATAAGACCAACACTTGTGTATCAAATGATACGACCAAAACTTGTGATAAAGAAGTCTGGCATAATCTCAAGGCAATTTTCCCTGACACAGAAGGGCTCACTTAAAGGTGGTGATTAACAGTACAAAACTCTGGAATAGTCATTTGTAAACAAAATGTACTGGTCATCACAGTGTTGGCAAATATTTTCCATTTAAACATTTTTCATTCTGAGATACCATTGATAAAAGGCACTGCAACACAATGCGATTAAAAAAACAAGTACTCGATCTGATCTGCATACTGTCAGGTTAAATTAATCTTCATTAGCATACAATGCTTGATGTACAAACCTTTATTGTACGGTCGCCCGATGCAGATACAATGTATTTTTCATCGAAGTCAACAACATTGACTGCTGCCCTGTGTCCGACCAGAACCCGACGTAAACTGATGTCTGTGGGAGAGTTCATATCCCAGACAGCGATCGACCGGTCCTGATAAATGAACAACCACAAGTCACACTCTTGGTTACCACTCATCATTTTTTGCACAAAACTTTTATTTTCCATCAAGTTACTTTGCCCCAAAATGATACGCTAATATGATTTTTGGCAAGTATAATTCAACGCACTAATTTGTGACATGAATCATAAAACAAGACTATTTTCACTTATATTGGAATGTCCTCAATAGAGTTATTTCTTTATCTACGTGCTGGGAAAACTATTTTTGCCCAGTTCCACAATCATGACCGATGAGCATGAGTTATATACTGTGTATAAAATGACACTAACCAAATAGCCAACTGCTCTAGGAAGTTTAAAGGTCACAAACAGACTGAGGTTACATGCCACACAATGCTCCACATTGAATGAATACAATTTGATACTGGATAATAATTCATCAACTGATTCAGGATCAGAATTTGAGAACAAACAGGTGTGTCGCCACGTTTTGTACATTTGATGTGCTAAATTAATTACTAAATCACTCATTAACGATATGTGAGTCAAACAATCATGAAACTCGATACTAAAGCCCATTCTCTCAACCACTCCCCAATGCCTGACAGACACAGAAATGTAACGTAAGATATGCATGACTTAATTGACAGGTCTCTGTATTCAGCCAGATGTCTACAGCTGTACAATAGTGTAGATTTACTTCAGTAAAAGCATACATTTTCTGAAAATAGAAAGCCTGTACAATTCGATTTTTTTGTTACTTATTACCAATCTGCCACTAATTGGATTACGCGATCATGTCTTTGTTTAGTAAATGTAGCAAGAAATAAAGGTATCTTGATTCCCAAACAACGATATCAATAACAAGATCAAATTTTAATTTTACATATATGTCCGATCTCAAAACGATGTTACAGTTTTCTGAAATATTGCTTTATTTTCGTTTTAGAAAACTTTTCCTGTATGCGAATAACAAAAGTCCCACTTTTTGATTGTTCCTGTTGTGAAAGTGGAAAATTTCAAAAACAAAACTTAACAACTTTTTGTAGAACAGAGCACAAAGCAATGTCACAAAGTTTCGTGCGAGTCTGAAGAGTCGTATCTGAGATATGATGTTCTGAAGTCAACCCGACTTTAGACATTTTTCTAGGGTCCTACATAACTTTAACCCACCACAGTAAACAGAAAGGCCTACCTTTGAGCACGTGACCATAATACCGTCGCAGAATCTAAGGTGAAGCACGGCCTCACAATGGTGGATCAAAGTATTCACCATCTCACCATTGTGAACATTCCAGACACGGACCGTGGAATCACTGGATCCTGACACGATAATATTTTCATCGTACTGCAAACAGAGCACTGAGCCTGTGTGGCCTGTAAGCACTCTGACACAGTCTAGAGACTCTCGGTCCCAGACCTGCAACAAATAATAATAGTAATGTTGTGCTTACACTTTCGCAACTAGTATTCAAAACAGTGTACGTGACCAGTGTTTGAGCTTCAGCAAATAAATGTGCTGGCCCGCCGGGACAGTAACTTGAATAGAAGACTACATGGGCCTATATGGGAAAGTTTACTGGCTCGGCTGCAAATCCACTGGCCACCGGACCACTGTGTATTCCGAACGGTGCACATGACATCAATAATGGTTGTGATAAAAATTGAAGTAATTTCACTTTGCTCCATGTTGTAACTAGACATAACTATGAGACAAATTATGAACAAGCTCCGTCAAGACGAGTTTCACCCCACAACATAAAGGTTGCGCCCCCTGGCGTATTGATTAGCCAATACCTTAAGGAATACCGTTAGTGATTATTTTCAATATTCCAGTGCTATTTTATTTTCATTGCACAATCAGAGTCAATTTCAGTACCATATATCCAGGGCTATTTTACGATCACATGACAGGCTTACTTCACAGTACAATTAAGACTAACTTAACATGGAATAAATAACTTAATGCAGTATTAGTAGATGACTGGAATACAGCAAGTCCCAAATGTAACAAAACAATCCATGTACCTTTATCGTATTATCCCTAAGTCCACTGATAATTTTCTTTTCGTCATACTGCAGACAGTAAACACCTTTGCTTGTCTCACTGTGACATTGTATTCTATGTAATGTATGTTTGCCTGTCCGCCAGTTGTTTTCAATTCTCTGCAAGAGACACGACACTGAATTGCATCACACAGCATAACAATGCACAACAATGACCCGAGGATAGGTCAATACATGGATTGGGAATAAAGACAAATGGTTATTACACAATTACAGACAATCTCCCGTTGCGCACAAATAATAATCAATCTTTGTTTCTTAATATTGGTTGACTGTTACACGATACTAATTTAGCTGTCCCTTGAACTCCAGAGGGAGCGAATAAATAGCCATATAATTTACATTGCAGTTTCTGGGAAGCTTAAAAGGACACAATACATAAGTACACATGATGTGAAATTGTAGAGCAAAAATCCACTCGTCTAAAACTTCTTCGTGTGACCATAACAACGGGAAAACATATGTGCTATTTTAAAATAAGCACACTTGGCAATTTGTGTTATAAAGGGAAACAGGTTCTATTACAACTAAAACTCATGTACAATGCATACAAGAACAACACACAATGATGTGTACACAGGTACTTCCTTTATCAATATCAAAGATTATGAAAAATTAAATAAATTCATTTTCATCAACCCACCAAGACCAGAATTACTGGAGATAAACTTCTCACTATGAATTGGTTCTCAAGATGATCCTAAATTATAACACCGTCAACAGTAGACGAGTTTGGTACATAATATCGGTACTGTGACAAACAGTCTTTGTCAACTAAAGTAATTAAAACATTAGACTTGATAGAAGTACTTACGTCGATATCACTAATTATTTCTGGATAAAGCCTACGGTAGAACTTGTGATCTTTAGGTGTCTCTCCCTGTTTTGGTCTGAACAGGAATTCCCCCCTGAAACAGTAACAAGTGTGAATTAATCACCCACCTTGGTCTTGCCTTAACATCTGCCATATGGCACATGTATTACATTGAAACACTAACAAATCCTAGCTAACATCTGCCACAGGGCACCTATATTACACAGAGACACTAACAAATCGTAGTTAACATCAGTTAAATAACAAAACATGTTCACATTGTTAAGTTGCTCTATCAAAAGTATTAGGTATCGGTGTTGAACGAGTACGTTAAACTGGCAGCACCTGTCTCATACTGAATTTCAAATACTAGCACCCAATCCCACTCCTGCGGACTAAACATTATTATCACAAGAATTAACAAAAGCGACATAAATAAGAGAACAGCTAGTTCACGGTGCACAATTGATTCAGTGGTTGTACATCAGTGCACACTCTCTAACCTTCGGTCACAGTGCTCACAGAATCTAAACATCCAAAATGGAACTTAAGCACTCAACGCCTTTAAGTCAGGACACATTGTTTGATCTCTGGTCATACTATTTACCGTGTCATGGAATTTATGATGAGTATTTATCAAGTATATTGATTTAAATATTAACATTATCATTAACATTACTTTTGTAGCAGACTCTTGATGTTAACTTGGTTTGGCTTCCAGTTGAGTCAGAGGCTTTGCCATGCATTCTTCACGTTTTGTTGAACTTTTGAGTAAACTAAACTATGTAATGGTCATTCACAGAATAACAGCCTTGAGACAGCTGACCATTACTGTATATAGCAAACATAATAATCAATTTCTTGTAATTGGTCTGGATGTTCTTGGACTTGTTTACTGTTCTTTCCTGTAGAACTTTGAGTCACAAAATTTATTTAGCGCATGCAGCCCACACAATTCAACTTGCGTACAAACCCTACAGTATTCTAATAAAGACAGTGCTCACCTTGCTACTGTCCGTTGCTGTTACTACAGGTAGTATAATTTGAGTGTTCCACACTTAGTTATTAAATACAACCATCTCATAAGACAGACACACTACCACTCATAATGCTACTATATCTAACTCTTCCTACATTATACAATATACAGAGTCCAGCTATTCAATGTAAAGGGACGATGGACCCTGCATGGAGATTTATGACTAAAGTATTTATAAAACCATTGAATTTAAACAATAAATCAATGTAATGCATTCCTGAGCTTAAGTTTTCAATATCTCAATTGAAAACACGTTTCAAATACAATGTTACGGGCTCTTAAAAGTTGTGTAAAGCGTAAGCCACGTACCAGCCCTTTCTCTCTGCCAGCCCCTTCCAAAGGGGGTCGGTTAGCACCATGTGTTCTATGAGTTTCTTCCACAACATGCCATCTGAGATGACCCGTAGCCATTCCTTGCACACCAGCTCAGCAGCGCACAGAGACTTTGCATCTAGATATGACAGAATGCTCTCGGCGATATGATCAAGACCTTTGGCTGCAATAGACAGTTAACACGTTTAGAGTACATACAGTTTCAGGAACATGGGCCTTATTGTATATAATTTCCGTGTAAAAGAATCCATGTAGTACCTTTCCTGAACACACCTTTTCCAGGCCAAAACAAAGCTGCTGGCACTCAATACAAAAATAACACAACCAAAGCTGTGAATATTGTACAATTAGTTACAAACATTTCAGACTCATTCCATGACTTTTACACAACATCTTGATGTATTACAAGATAGTAACTTTCATAAACAAACAAAAATGAGTAAGTTTACCAGAACCATGTTCTGACACTTCATCTAAATGTTTGGAGCATTTGGGCATTGCTTTCATGAACATAATAAGCTAAGCTTATCATCAAAAATTTTAAAAGTAAGAACATTCTATATTTCAACCATTAATACTCAAAGAGAAATGTGATCGATCCTTGGCAATAAACGTAGTCTATTAGCATAACACTTGAAAGTGAATTTAGTGTATAACTATACCACTTAGACAACTCTCTTTCAAGTAGAATTTAACCGATGCTGAGAGCAATTTGTTGTATTGTAGTCATGGCTACGTAAATGGTTTGAATAAGCTAATTTCAGAAGTGCGTATGACAAGTCTTCACTAATCTATGACACAATTTGGCAAGGGACGCCAATTCTCCACCTAGTTCCCCAATCATAATTTCCAAAATGGTAATTTTCTATTTTTCAATGCTCGATTACATTTTTCCACATTATGGAAACTTCAGCAAATGTTGTTTAATGACATCTACACAGTGCAAACCATGTTTGTGATAGACTGAAATATTCTTAATATTTACCAAACAAAACAAAACAGAATTTTACTTGTCAGCCATATTGTGCGCTAAATAAGTGAGGAAGAACCGCAAGTAACATTTTATTCCGCCATTTTCCCACAAAAACAAAGATTAAGAAGACTTAAGTCTAAGATCTTGATTTGTATAGTGCAGACAACACAAGCTTACAATATTACCAACATGGTAGTTAGTCTCTGAGGGAAATATTACAATTTCGATTTAAGTAGCCAATCACATACTTTTAAAGCGTACATGTCCTGTCATTTATTCAATAACGGAACCTTCAAATTCAATTGGGTTTCCATGAATCAAATCAACAAACTGCTAATTGCTCATCCTCAAATTCTAGTTCCTTCATCTTGTCATTAGGATCAATTTTAAGTCATACAGGTGCTATGTCAACACTGACACACATTATCGAGACCTGACCACCAGTTTGTAAGGATACATTAGCTACCCACCTCATGACATAACTCACCTGACGTGTCACTTAGCTCTATAACATCTATTTAACCAATTGGCAGAGATGATCAGCAAAAAGGTTCACATCAAAATATGACCTAATCAATATTTTTTAAACCCGAATATCTCATAAAAATTCATTTTGCACTCCGCATGTAACACTTTTGGCACGCGAGATGACTCGAGCATACGCGTCAATTCCCTGGGTTCACCACTGTAAATGGGGAATTGTATACATGTTGCCACTATAAACAAGACTGTGTATGAGTGTATAATTACCAGGCAGTGCAGATATGAAGTCCCTCTGCAGCATAGGCTTCAGGAACGAGTTGATCTGTCCATGTTGGTAATGGCACATACGGGCCAGAAGGTGTTGTACAAACTCCACTTGTTCAGACTCAGACCACTCCTCAAAATGTCGTGTACACACTTCCTTCTCTTCGTGGAAGTTGGGTGACGATTCGCACCGACGCGCAGTCACACTCTTTAGCAGCATTCCACTGTCCATCTGAAAACAGAAACACAATGAGTTATGGATCATTTATCAAAGATCAAATTATGATAGAACAAATGAACTCTATCATCTCCACAACCAATATCATAACTAAATAAAATCACAAACAGAAATGTCCCTCAGCCATGTTAAAAACTAAAAACAACCACAGAGCATTTCATAGACAAAGGTCCACGCAAGAAAAGCAAGAGTTGCTGGTGAAAAGAGAGTGTTTCACGAGCAACCCCCGGAGCTACTACCTGAAATGATGACAGAATGATTGAAGGACATGGTTGGGGTGTTGAATTGCAGCATTGAATTCACTGTTTCAGTTAAATACGTGAATTTTTTTTCACAAGTCTAAGCTAATGTGGTGAGGTCCGCAGAACACAGGGATCTGTAACCTAAGTTAGAAATTTGGTCTGAAAAATAATCAAATTTCACTTACAAGAGCAAAAGTGCAAACTCTCTGAGAAAATATCTATTAATTATTTCTAGATTGTGTTCATAATTACTTGGCTAGACCTTCATTCATTAACTGCCAAGATGGAGCGTGAACCAAATTTTTGTCTTACCGTATTCGCTCTAGTAACGCCCAGGGCGCTTAGAAAAATTTGTTTCAAGAGGGGCGCTTATTATAGCCGAAGGAGGTTGAAACCCGGTCTCCAAAACTGGTGAAATTGTAAGCTAGGATTCATCAAATTTATGCTCTGAGATGTATCTGTAACCTATGACAGACTTTCTACAAAATTGTGCTGCATTGCTATCAAACTTCGCCGTTAAATTACGATCATTTTTCCAAAATTGTGCTGAAATCCCAGGGTGAAAACTCGCCGACTGATGCATCACGATCTCTGACAGGTCAACTTGAATTCTTGAATAAAAATACAGTTTTGACTCAACAAATTACCTGACGTCCTCAGATTTTTAAGTTCCTGTGGAGATGGAATTAACTGCAGACTAAGTTCAAATCTGCGAAGGATCGTACTCCGTAACATGAGAAAAATCTGGAGGATCACACGTTGTTGTCACGTAATGTTTGTTTTGAAGTTCGTTTGCGTGTGTGTGAGAGAGCGAGCGTGTGCATATCACACAGTAAACACAATGTAACGATCTAGGTGTGCACTGTAACTTAAGAAATTAACACAAGCAGCAAAGAATGTGTTTTATTTAGCACTTGTTGATCTCATCTGCTAAAAAACGTTTGAGAATAGTCTCAGTAAGGCTGATATTAAATGTCATTAAGTCGCCAGGTGACTGGATGCGTGGCAGTCTAACAGTTATTTTCCGGGAGATTCCGGAGGGGGAGTGTAAGGGTGAGGAAATGTTCACTATCAGTAGGTCATTTTGACTTAAAAAAAACACCAACTATGATTAATTAAATAATTCCTCCTAAAAATAACGCAAACATTTTTTACGACATTAGAAACTTTCGGAAATCAGTGCCAATATTTATTTCTTGCTGATGCTATGTTACCCGTTTCATGAATAGTTCCCGAAGACTAATGTCTTCAATGACAGGTACATGTATGTAGCACATGCTTCCTGGCCACGTGCTTTTAACACAGTCCTCCATTCGCGGTTTTCATGTGTACAAAGAAACTTGGATTCCTGTTGAGGGAGAAGATCTGTACGGGAAAGATACAATACAATCCCTTTGACAAGTACGCTGCCTCTAATCTGAAAGGCCAGACCATGATGGGACACGTTCCTCGCAAGATCAGTAAAACTTATGCATTCTTTTTGAAGCATGGTGAAAGTTTGAAGTGTATAGTCACGGCTAAATACCGACATAGCGGCGAGTCTCGTAGTCTACAAATTCCGAGCAAAATGATTTTTTCAGAACTGTCGGATCCTATTGATAAATTGAAGGCGTTACTGTAGAATTTCAAAACTGTAAGTGAGGCATTTTTTGTATGCACACGTTCATTGACTGGGTGCTTATTTTAGCAAAGTCTGAAAATGCGTGGGGGGTGCTTATAGGGGCATGGATGCTTATAAGGGCGAATACAGTAAGTCACTTTTCATGAAAAGGGGGCCCCAGGTCATCATTCAACATCAACATATACTCTTGGCTATGTACAGTTAGACATCAACATACACACTTGGCTATGAACAGTTAGACATCAACACACACTTGGCTAGATGTACTGTTAGATATGAAAGGGTTAACCATAAAATCTCACCAGTTTAGTACACAATATGGCAGACAAGTGAAATCTTATTTTCTCACTTTTGACAGTAGCACCTCTAGCTACTATTAGGCAATATTTTGAAAAAAAAATGCGCATTTACAACAATATTAGAACTTCACAAGCCTTCGAAAAATGAAAAATAATTTTTTTTGTCTCAAATCATTGGGATAACATGCCTTGATGTATCCCATCTCTAAACAGAAGGCAGGAAACATCAACTCAGGATATATATATATATATATATATATATATATATATATATATATATATATATATATATATATATATATATATATATATATATATATATATATATATATATATGAAAACATGTTTTGGAACTGATCGCCTAATGGCTTTTAGTGCTGGAGTTCATCACAACATAGATAACAGATTGTTTTGAGAGTGAGTGGATTCATCCCCAAGTACAATATGATAAACTTTCTTAAATTGCTCAACAGCACCAGTTTATGGGCATATAGTATTGGTAAACAAGTGACACAGGCTTTGTCTCAACTCTTGCAAAAATCCAAATCTATGACCACAATAATTTAATTATCTAGCTGGCTCGTAAATCAGTTACTCAAAAAAGGAAATTGGATCAAGAGCATAAAGAAATTATGAATTTAATTGAGCAAATCAAAAATGGCCATTTATGAAACACTCTATGTGTCACCTTGTTATTTATCAGTTGGATGTGTTCCGTTTCCCAGAATCGATTCAGCTCGACGAGTTGTACGCATTGTAGATCCCAACGCAATGTTCAAAGACATGCACCATACTCCCAGAAGAACAAATCAAAATTCAGGTTACAACAATCAGTTTAAGGAACCAATCAGACCAGGGGAGCATAAACACAGGGCTTGGAATGACCAATGACAAAAAGAGGAAAATTTTCCAGGTGATGTATCATTCATGTCAAGCCGGTTTAAATACGTCGTTGTTTTTATTGTGACATATCATTTCACAAATAAACAAGCTTGCATGAGAGAAATATTTTTTGTGTTGTAAAATTCAAGTGAAATAAATGTTTTTGCATGAACAAAGTCAAAATAATGATGAAAAAGAGACAAAAGTCAAGTAAGAGGAAATTGAATCCAAAAAGAGGATATCCTCTTAAAAACAACGCTATGGCTGGGCCTCTGAATTCTAATTTCAATCCCCTAAATTCCTGTCCAAAATGAGCAAACAGAAAACATGCTATGCAAGTTCCATATAACCCACGACCTTAACTACACACACTCTCAGAAATGTACCACATACTTCGCAATTTAACTCCATACCCAGGATTAGATTCCTCACCCAGACCCATCGACAGGACTTCATCTCTAGGAAAGGTGTCTATGCCATCCAATGGACACCCGTCTCCAATTTAGAGTCCCTGACTAGGATGCCCTGATCAACATAGTGCCCAAGGATGGGTGTTTCTTTTAACTAGGAGCTCATTGTTAGTAGCAGACCTAGGAGCTCATTGACTAGTCCAGAATAAAACAAATGGTTTAAAAATGATGAGATTACAGATTTTGAATGCAGAACCATGTTTCCAAAGTAACATGCCACACTATCATAGCAATTTGACATGAGATCAAAAAATGATGTTACGCGATACTGGACTTGGGCACCCTGAGAAATTGGGAAACACATTTTAGACTGTTGCATATACTACTCCTCAATGAAAAAGATATATTTACTTTACACATTTAAGACTACATATTTTTGAAATCCTAGATGACACCTAGCCACTGGTTCTAGCCTGGTTTGGTGATTGCTGGTCTAGGATTGGGAATCAAAACTGGAATAAAGAGACTATTCCATGGAATCGCTCCCATTCCCTACTTGCAGTAGGTTGTTCATAGTGGTCTCGTTTGAAATTGAATACACATGACCAGTCAAAATGAAAGGAAATCGTCCCTGTGATTATAGCAACAATTAGACAACAACCAGATTTCATTAAATATCTGTTTCAACCTGTCTTGCTATACAACAAATTCCACCTGTCCAGTCGCGATTAGGTGAACATCAGGCATGTATGTGTAAATGGATCCCCTTGGTCAAGTCTAATACATGCAATGTTGAGTCTGGTGTGGAGACAACTCCCATTGTATGTCATATATAAGCATCAGATTTCAAAAGGTTGACAGGGCCACTGATCCAACAGCAGCAACATTGAAAGTCAACATTGAAAGTCAACATTGAACAGACGTCCAGTTTAGGACTTAAAATGGGGAAGAAGTTAAATCTTGTATTTTACACTTTCTTCATAAAAAATAAGTAGCACTAACTTTAACAGTCTTAAATAGTCAACAACGGATGTTTTGAGAAACTGTCGTCATTACAATGATAGAACCTTTTGAAAAATGAAAAAAATAAAAACTGGCAGTTCGTAGCAGTCTTATTAATGAGTCCAACTGACTTTATCCAACTGAACTGTCAAGGTGATGTTGAGGACGTTCTATAACCATTAAGTCTTCCAGTTACACATGGGGCCTCGCTTCAAGCAGAAAATCAATATTCTACAAGAACTCTGTCTCACAAAATTAAAAGTCAAATACAGCTATATGAACACACCTGAAAACGTGCCGCAAAGTCATCAAGATTGAATAAATATTTGCGAAGAACAGCCTGAATGTGACATATTAGGCCCTTTCAGGCTAACGTCGACGTTTTGGTAAGTTTTGGTTGGTGTATATGAACGGTTAACTTCGGTTCTGGATCAATGTTAACAGCGCCAGTTAACTTCACAGAAAATAGGTGGATTTAACAGCAGAGTGTTCACGCTGTGGTGCGGTATGAACGGTCAACTTCGGTCTCATCGAAGTTATTGTCAGGGGCCACTGCTATCGTCAACAATTAAAGTGGAGTGTCGTTGCTAATGCTTGCTAAAATTTTGCTCCACTAATCAGCAACTGAATTGTTTTATGTCAATTAGCATACATAAATTTTTCTCAAATTGTCACATTAAAAAACTCTTAGCGTGGACGTGATGCATCTACGCCACCTTCCGATTACTTCAACAACAACAGCGTCACCTACCGTTTACTTTGATGCCGTTACCTACAGAAGCAGGTATGAACTGGTATTCAATTAATTTTGCGGTTTACGTCAACGCCCCGCTCATACCGGGATTCAGTTAGTATTAAAATGCCTTTAGTACACAAGTGTGCTACTTAAGAGCATTTTAATGTATATTGTAAGCACCGTCAAGGTAACTACCAGCAACAAATCTATCATGGTAACTTTTTCTGACTAATTCACTCTTCACATCACCCTTAACATAGGTGCTAGTTACCTCTTAGAAGTTGAAAATGTTCTCAAGTTGTAAACGAAGATGGTTTGGTCTTGGTACAGTGATTGGTAATTGACAATGAGCAGCGATCAGAAGTAATGAAAATCAAGGTTAAATATTCACCACGTTAGACACAAAAACATAAGCAGCTCAGTCTCACCAAAAATCAAGAATTGGGATAAAATTAAGGAAGTAAACAAACAATACACCTAGGCAAATGTAATCACGCACATCAGACCGCCAGCAATGAAATAACAGTCAAGAATCGTGACTTTAATAAAAAAATGCCCCCCCTCAGGAAGTAATGCTTCACTGAACACATGAAAACCCTTTGTGTTTGTAACAAAAAAATGGAGTCTTGTGTGACAGAATGATGAATTCCCTGCCAGATCTAGCCTCAACAATGAAGGTGTTTATTTTTACCATTGGGTATTCATAGGATTCCAGGATGACTACAGTAACTTGTACAGTTGGGAAATCCCCAAAATGATTCAAGGTTGGGTATTTCAAACAGGCTCAAATTACCACATCATTTCTGTTTTAAGCTATTGATCACTATGAAATTAAAAACAGAATTTGACAATTTATAACATGGAACACTAGCTAGGTTGTTTGCGAATTCAAACATGGAAAATTTACAAAATCGGGGTTGAAAATTTTCCATCAAGACTTTTAAGCGAGTGTTATTATCACCAAATTTAAAGACCTAAAATTAAGGCAAAATTAGAGTGACCAGTGCATAATTTCCAAAAACAACCACAGTTGCCCTTACAGGGCTCGACGCTATTAAAATCGCCAGGTCGCATTTTGCGACCTAGCCAGGATCCCAGGTCGCATTTCCAAAATCCAGCTCGCATTCATAAATACCAGGTCGCAAAATTTTCCCAACATTTTTACACGCCAAAATTGATTTTAGATCATCGAGAAAATGTTTAGATTATGCTCTTTCCTGCCGTGTTAAATATTCACAAATTTCAGATCCCAAAACTGACTTCGTTTGTGCAGGTACGGCGTTACTGTTCTTCACGACCGCCAGAGCGCAAGTCAAGTTCCCGACGTGAAAGTTGAATTAGTGCTCTCTAACTGACACGTGCATTCGAGTAGCTAAGTTTGCGATTTGAAAAGGGAGAAAATGCCCGTTGAAAAAGTATCCGGGATTTTGCTGGGGACCTGCTACTGTCTGTCATCAAAGTCGTTAAAAATTCAAACTAACGCCGAGGGTAAATTCCCGCATTTTGTTCGAAGCCCAAATTTTGCAACTTAACTCATGTTTGAAAAACGTCTGTCGAAAAAAATCCGTGAAACGATGCTTTAACCGAATAAATAATTCAGTGCAAATTTCACAACAAAAATGTGGTACTTATGCTGTTTACGTACTCAACAATTAGTTTTCCATGAAGTAAATAGCCTCCAAATAATTCCCGACTCCCTCTGTGCGAGTTTCCATCTGGTAATGGCAAGTTTGCTCTATAACTTCCAGGTACGGGGAAAAATAGGTCAGTCACAAAACGACACCCGCATGTCACTAGTGTTAACTTTCTTTCGGAGGTATAAAACAAAGCCGGGATTTGGTTTTTACATATTGAGAAAAGACGTTTTTTGAAAACGGAATTTGTTGTGTAAAATGAGAGTGACACACCATATAGACAGCGAGTCAATTTTAAATCAAGCGCGGTCGTTTGTAGTGCGATATGATGGGCGCTAGCCTAAACTGTGGGCGCTTAATTGGAAATTCTCAGAAGTTGAGGGGGAACGCTTAGTAGATCAGTGAGCGCTTATTGTGAAACACTTCAAAGGTAGGGAGTAGGCTTGTGCGTTGGCATAGTCGTTAACCCGAGTGTTTGCGGTAATAAGATATTAAAAGATTACAATGGTAAGAAACGTTATAATAATACGATTTTGCGAGGCAAACTCCATCTAGTAGGGGTGACTTTCTGCATATCGTTACCACCTACACTGTACCCTTTTTAGCCACCCGGAATAATTTTGTTCTTAATTGCCCGCTTCAGCTGGAACATGATTGTTTCTATTGGAGTCTGAACATTTTTACGGCGGCGATGGTCCAGGGANCTTAAGAATTAATAGAAACACTGCTGTTTTGTGAGGTTTTATCACGTGTTATGTGGCCCGAAACTTTCTTCGGCAAATCCGGAAATTTGCAAAAGTGGCCGAAAATGTTAGCCAATGAAACGCGTCAAAGATCGATTCTGCATATCCCACTTGCTTACAAGTCATCGGGAGGGCTGTTCTCAGTTAGTGGTCTTTTGAACTTGGATTTGGCAACAACCAAGTAATGGTCGGATTAACAATAGTTGCTTTATATTTGCCAGGTGTCTCTAGTAGTCCCGAGAAGTGTAAAAACTCAGCTCGCATTCGTTGGAAATTCCAGGTCGCATTTTGCGACTTGATACGAGCTGACAAAAATCTCAGCTCGCATTTCCAAATTTCAGGTCGCAAATGCGACCTGCAGCTCGTTATGTCGAGCCCTGCCGTAGAAAAATATATCACTTTTAGTTTCAAAGCTCTTTATTCCTAAAGGTTCGATACTACTCAAGCATAACATCGACACGACACCTACTAGTTGGCAAAAGTTCCCTGTGGCCAAACAAGAAATGTGCTCGACAAATAAGGAAACCCTGTATCTGGAAATGCGAAAGTCCTGGCCTTGACAGATGTTGCTTAATAGATGATAGTCGAAAATTTTTAAAAAATGGGTCATCTGAGCTTAAAAACTGGGGTAACAGGGCAAATGTTTGCCATGACACCCGACCACCCTCAAGCAGTGTTTCTTACAGTCAAGTAGAATATTAAGAACATACTGTCTGCTCAATGGACGCCAATTACCCTCACAGGCCCAATATCCTGTTCTGGAGACCAATTCCTCTCACAGGCCCAGTATCCAGCTCAGGAGGCCAATTCCCCACACAGGCCCAGCATCCAGCTCTGGAGGCCAATTCCCCTCACAGGCACAGTATCCCACTCTAACTCAGCTACTTCCTTAGGGAAAGGCAGCTGATCAGGACACATTGTTTGAGCAAGCATCGTGAACAGGCCCTTGCAAATTTTGCAGTGCAATTTTGACTCCCATCTGTTTCCTCGCTATACTATGTAGAGCCCTGGCTTGGAAGTGTGCACAGTAAGGGCGATATGGGATTTTTATCAAGTTTCCAAACTAAGATTGTGTGTGAACATATATCTCATTCATTATTACTGGCTAATCATAGCTTCAGACATTTCATGACACCACACCAATTTCGAATATGGATACAGTGTAAGTAAACAAGTTCATGACCTCTGCTGAATTCAAGGTTGGGTTTGAACTAAGTTTGGGTGAAAATGAGTCGCATCTATGTGCTTGAATTTATCTTCTCAGCATTTTACTACAACTTTCTTTTCCCAGGAAAAGAATTTCAACTTGGGCAAAATTTTGACTAACAATTGAATACTAAGTGCTACCTTGAAATGAGATATATGGATCAAATGTTTGTGGAACCAAAATGTTTTGGCGAGCTCGACTTTCAACTTGGCAACCTCAGATTTCACATAGCTCATTAGCCACCTCACATAGCTCCCTAGCCAGAAAGTATTTTCTTAGCTTCGGGCACTGTTTCATTGAACACTCTTTTACTTTCAACATGTTGTGAATTTCTTTCCACCCAACTGAAAGATTTTTTCCTGATCACAACATGAAAAGAGAAATGTTGTTCTCTTAGAGGTCCGGAGGCAGAACCAGAACAGGAGAAATTCTAAAACTAGTGGAATATGGTCCCAGATTTTGAGAACTAGGCAATCACTGAATAACGGATCCGTTTTTCAGTAGATGAAACTGCTCCTCTAGATTAACGACCCCTATATTCATATATTCCACCAATGTCGGAATTCCCCAATAGGCCTACCTGAAGCTACTCGCCTTGACTGGATTCTTTTGAGAAAACAAAACAACGGAAAATGGCTATCAATCGAAAGCCCAGAGAACAGATAGAAAGTTCTTCATAAGCTGGCCTAAAGCTAATACACTACTTACTCGTTTTCGCTCGTTTGAATCATGTTCAGGTGATTCTATATCCATTTCACTGTCCACCGAAGTCATATTTGTCCTTCGATTTCAGCTAAAATGACAAGGAAATCTGACTGAACCCGATCAATCTTTCTTGGGGAAGTTTATGACGTCACCTTCCCTTGAAGTCGAGAACACGAGATTTTTTATTAAACTTTCATTTGTATTTAAATGATAACCAATTATCATAAATATACTTAAAATTACACGATATACAAAGAAAAAAGTCATAAATTTATAACTGCGACCAAAAGATAACAAAAATATTTTATTTCGTGACTGAAGATGCACGAACATCCGGGAGTTTTCAAGATGTCGGAACCCATGGATCTGAATGTTTTAGGAGATTCTACAGATCTAAACAAAATAAAAGATATTTTAAAGTGCTGCTCTAGACGTAAGTGAGAAATTTAGAGAACTAATTTCTCGTTTAAAATGAGATTCTTTTCTGAGATGAAACAGAAAGGAAGTAGAGGAGCACAGTACTTGCTTAATTTAAAGTTTATTTAAACTTTGAAGTAAAAAAATACATAATTTATAAGCGTGACCATTCAGCTAATAATAGGCAATTGCCAGTTAGCGAGTAGCTAGTAACAGAGGCTCATATGATTCACCGGAAGCACATCTACAGCACGGGGTTGCTGGTTCGATTCCCAAGGTCGGGCTATTACGACAATTGGAATGATCAGCAAGTCATAGACCCTGGGGCCTGAGACAGCACGCTTGATGGGAGGGTACAGGCATAATCTAAGGTACATGTGCAGGCCTGATGTAAGGTGCATGTACAGGCATAATGTAAGGCGCATGTACAGATAGGGTGTAAGGTACGTGTATAGGCATAATTTAAGGTACGTGTACAAGCATAACGTAAGGTACACCTGGCTGGTGGCGCGCTTTTTGATATGAAAGGAGGGAATGTTGTGAAAGTGCTTCCGGTGAATCATATATGAGCCTCTGTTAGTCACTCGCTAATGGGCAATTGCCTATTAGCTGAATGGTTTGCACGCTCGCCGGTTAAATCGGGGTTGCTGGTTCGATTCAATCTCGGCTGTTCCGACAATGTCATTGTTTTGAGTTTCGGACTTGTAGATAGCCTCTCTTCAAAGCCAGGTTCCCTAACCAGTCGACCAATGAGCAATTGCCCATAGGCGAGTGATTGAGAGTGGCTCTTATATTACTACACTCACTGCAGGTTCACCTCAATTTGTTTTGTTGAAAGTATTTCATGGTTCTCGATCAACACTGATTAAGTGATTATTTGAAAATTATCAAAAATGTATACAAGTCCCAAAACATATAGTAAAGACCTGCACCTGTATAATGCTGTTTAATGTACTTTGTGCACACATTTATGTGTCATAGCAAAGTGTCACGTCCGTTACCATCACGTCCCTTACTATATTAAATCTTTTAAAAAGCCATATTTTACCAATTTGAACTTCTTGTGAAATCTACACTTCGAAATTCATAGTAAAAGTGAAGTTTTCAAAAATATATATTTCAATGCAAGCGTGTTGTAGGGAGAGCAGACTTTTAAGTAAATGTTCAAGTTTTAAAAATCACCATTTTGTTCACATCCATTAACAAATATTAGATGATTGCCATTTCTAATTAGATTGATAATTTAATCTTTCACTTGTATATTATAAAACCATTTTCATGGAGCTATATGCTGATGTTAAAATCATTTTCTTATACCAATTAACTTGTTTGTAAAAGATTAAAAAGTTAAAATGCCACTTCCGTTACAAAAAATACTGTGAAATGCACCTTTGTCAGCTCTTGAGAAATATAGAATTTGTTTTACTCTGTCTGATGTTTTTAGATATTAGATTTTTATTCATTTAATTTGTCACCTTCGCAAGCTCTTCAGTTGACATCGCCAATGTAAATCCTGACATATATTGGTGATTTTCCTTGATGTACAGGGGTAAGAAACTAATTTATCAGCATTTGTCATTTTTCCGCATGGTTCTGGAGAGTAATATGTTTTCTTGAGCTTTGTCTGATGAGTGTTGTGTCTTGCGTGTAACTCATTAACGATCTGTATGAAATCATATCAAAAAATCCAAGCTTTATGTTTCTGGGAACGATTTACTACAAGTGCACAATACACTACCTACCCATGTGAAGTGAAAGAAATTTGACAATATATGTCAATATTGAATTTTATGATGAAAGGGCTGACGTCTGTGAAATTGTCTGTAAAAATACTTAGTTTATATACTTGAAATCTGAACAGATATATTGCTAAGTGGCACCATAGTAACGCAGTGCTAGTGTCTTTACAGCTTATGGATGCATGGTGAAAGTCAATGTGGTTTGATTTAGCCTCCAATACAGTGCTGCCATCTTTGAAAACTATTGCTTTGGTTGATGTTTGGGGGCGAGGCCCAATGTTTTTGTCTTTCCGACAATGAGTTAGTGTTTTTAATTACAAAGGAAATGCAGGTCACTATTTGCATCTCTGCTGTTAATGCTAAGTTTGAGACTTTGACTTGATTTAAGTATTGCTATGTGGAACTAAGTGCTACTGCTATATTCAACTTGCTTTCTAACTATCCCTTCAATTTGTCAATCCAGGTTCATGCTTTGGACTTGTTCCTAATGATTGTTTTTCAGTGGGGTTCGGTCATGTGGCTTTGAGTACCAGTTACACTCTAACTGCACAACCCAAGAAGAGTAAAAACAAAAATGTATGTATTGTACTGATCTATGTATAATAAATAATAATAAGTTTTAGCTGTTGTAGGATTTGTATGTTGTTACATTCCTATTATTAGTTTGAATAGTGAACATGACTCATCCCAGCTACAACCTCTGACATGAGGAATTTTCTTTTGAATTAAAATGAGAATATCTGTTTCTAGAATATGATTTTGCAATATTTTGATGACCAATTATATTGACCTGTGTAATTAAGAAATTACATTTTCAGATAAATCAGACTTTAAAATAAAATTTTCTGGTGCTCACATTACTATTACTGTTCAAGCACTTGTTGAATTAAACTCCTGCTGTTTTGTTGGCCTTGACCTTTTACAATATTCATGACCTCTGTCAAGTAAGACATCTTAGCCTGTGTCTGTCAGTCAGTCGGAATAAGTTTGAAATACCCATCAAAGGACCAGTTGATTAGATTGAATGATACAACTGTTTAACACGTTTTTACTGCACAATAAGACCGACACATGAAAATTCATTTTGTAACATTTCTCAACAAAAATGAGCATTCAGATAGTTTTGTTTCATTTGAATAGTTCACACTGTACAGGTGCGATAAAACAATATTTGGTATATTTCCATCATCCATAACATTTCAGCCAGCCTTTTGAAAAATTGAAAAGTGACCATTTTGGCCTATATTTTTGCGTGAAATAACTTTTGAAGAATTATTGTAACCAGTTTTCCTCCTTCCTGAACCACACGCGTTCTCAGTTGCATCACTTTTTCTTGTTACCCTTGTTTCCTTTTTCATGCACCGCAACTCCTTAGACACATTTCTTTGCTCATGAACTGCAGTTCAGAAATTTCAGAGACAAACATTGTGAGTAACTGTTGCAGAGGTCCTGCATTTTGAGAATTAGTTTTCTTCACTGAATAGCAGACATTAAAGTGGTTCAGAAACTCTGGAATCCCTGTAAGCGACACTTGCCTAACTATGACTGAACTTAAAGCCATGTATGAAGAATTGAATTGTTTCAATAGCTTGAGATTGAGAAAAAGCTGCAATGCCTGGTGGATGTCATTGTCATCCAGTTGGTTTATAATGTAAATTAATTTTTGATTTTTAATTCCAGTCGTCACCTGTGCCGTGTCCACTTGATTTAGATGCTATAAGTGATAAAAAGTTGGTAAGTCTGTGTAGTTAGAATTCCTTGGGCTCGTGCAAGGTGGATTTATTGCGTTGGCCTAATTTTATGTCAGAGAGGACAGTGTTGTGTAGACTTGTTGGCCTTAATTGGATTGCATGTATTGGAAGAATGTGATTCACATACCATTGATGTAAGTATTTAAAGCAAACAAAGTCAAACAGGGTTTTACATGCATACTTTTAAACCACTGACTGCTAATGAAGATCAGAAATATTATTACAAGATCTGGTCCTGTTGCCACCCATTGTTTACTCTGTCCATCAAACATCTCCTGTCCTCCCACTATCCGGTAGTCTGTTTCCACGAAATAGTTCACTTGGCAGAGTTCAGGTCATGCAAAACCAGTGAACACAATTGTAGCAATTAAACCATGACGACATAGATTAACGTACAGTACAAGCCAAAAGTATTCAGACAAAGTTGGTAGGCATTCCTCATCATGATGGATGGGAGGAAGACTAATTCATTGTTTGAGTAGTCTTCTCTCATGACCGAGAATGAAGTTGGTAAGGTGGGTACTAGTAAGCCATTGTTACGATTGTATAATTAGAATTTTGCTAATTGATTTTTGCTGTTAACAGAATTTGATGTGATGGGAAAAGGGTATTTTGTGTGATTACTTTTGTCTTGTGTAGTACATCAGAGGTAGTTTACCATGTTCGCTACCGACTCATGAATGTGTCCGTGCAAATTAACAAAATGGTAACAGACACTTCCAATAGCAGTGGCAGATCTACATTTTCAGTAAGGGGAGTTTAGAATTCGCGTGAATCCGAGGCGCGTAGCATTGAGTGGGGGAGGTTGGGAGGGGGAAACCCCCTTCCGTGTAATATTTTTTTAGTTTTGTAGCTGATTTCGTTTTCCTGGCGGTGTTTTTTAATTTTTATTTTTGACCCTGTCCCAAAGGGGGCTTAAACCCCCTGAAGCCCCCATAGATCTGTCTCTGAACAGAGCCAGAATGATCTCATTGGTCACGTCATTAGCCCTATCACATCGATGTCAAGGGCTTGTTCTCAAAGGTGTGGTGTTGCCAACTCCACCAGATGGTGTATTGAGTCGAAACGCCATACAAATCGGTTGTAATTACAGAAAACGTCAAGTATCCGAATGTCAAATGTGACAATCCGGCCTCTGGAATGTGTTGTATATCGTGTGTGTCTTCTATCCATACAATCATAGCAGTCTCTTGTCTTTCCTGCCTGTTCAATTTCATTGTGTCGTTTGTCATCAGAAGAATGAGGTTTGACTAAAATTTGGTTCCTAATATTTGTCTTGTGTATTTTAGATTCAAGGACTAAAGTGTCACTCAAGGATAACTGTGAATTTGGCAGACCCCGCCCATCTCAACATTCTGGTGAATACAGTTTCTGCGTTTGACCAGTTTACTCAACATATCAGTCCTAGCACAGTAAATGAAGCAAAGCTGTTTGTAAAATGTAAAATTGTCTGAGAGTAATGGTGGCTCTGACTTAGAAGCGAATGCAGTGAGTTAAGCCTCAATTCCAACTCTGATTGATACAGAAAACAACATTTATTTATTTTCCTTAAAATATTACAGATGTGGTGAGTGTGGCCTCTCATTTCTTTTAATTCTTAACTGTTGTCTGACATTTTGATTTCGAATTTTAATTGATTTTCACCATGGATACTTTCAACCTAATTATAATCTATATTTAGCATCTACGTATCATGACATGACATTGTTAGGGTTTACTTGATTGGCTGTCTTTCTTGTAGCGGAATGATGATATCCAGCGTTACGACATTGTGGCTGTGGCACCGGCCTCTGAAAAGTTGTTCCAAGTAAGTTTGAAATTCAATCAAAATGTGACCATCCATCTTGCATTAATTTGGAACTCTGACAAAAGGTGGCAGTACTTGGTTTCCTTGTTTGCAGGCTTGCACGATCATGTCCTAACTCTGATGGATTAATAGCCAAGGATAACTAACCAAGAATTGTGCACAAGACTATAATTTTGTCTTCTATGAGAGATTTCTACTTCAAGTCATTTGTACTTTAGTCGAGATGCACTAGTCAATTCTTGGTGAAACATGTTTTATGTAAATTGCAAAATATTCATTAATTTTTTTGTAAACTGGTATCAGATTTTGAGTTTGAACTTGAGGTAGCTTATAAATTTAGCGACATATAGTTTTTCTTATACTTGTTTACATTAATACTAGTTTAAGAATTAAAATATTACATTTTTTATTATCGAAATCATGGAATTATAAATCTCAAATTTCCAGCGATTTTCAGTGATGTAAGTGGTCATCCAAAGATGGTGCCACTTCACGGTACTACCTCTTGGTTTTTGTTATATTTGACGAAGCTGAAAATTTTTTTTTGAGAACTACTGTAGTTCTATTCAAGTGTTTGTTAGTTTACGTTTCTTGTTAACTTTCCGCACACCGTTAAATTTCTTGGGAGATGGTTATTTACTGCCCGTGTAATGTTTCCACAATTTCCTGTCATTTCCACCAGATGGCGTGTAGTAATCTGGAGGTGGATCTTATCACATTCGATATGACAGCAAAGTTACCATTTAAGATCAAGAGGCAGTCTGTTAATGAGGTGAGATTATGTTAATGAGGTGATATTATGAGCTGAAGGAAAGCAATTGTCCATTGACACACTTGTAAATAGATATTTTACTTGCTCATTATCTTAATTTTGTCCATGTAAATAGGTCTGGTGACTCAAAAAAGGAAACAAAAAATCAGGTGCTTGTTGGAGATTATTTCATCTCTGTTAATTTTACGTTTGATAGTTAAAATGGTTTCAGATAAGACTTATGCGCACAATTATGGGTACATATTATTTGTGTTAATAACTCACAGTTATGCTGTTATTGTAAAGGAGTGTCAGGTGATTGTGTTTGTCTGTTATGGCCATGTCAAGTTGCTCTGGATTTTTGGACCTCTCTTAAATGATGGATCCAAAGTAAAGCCAAATTTGCTTTACTTTATATTCAAACACTGTTGGTGTACCATTTGGAGAAAGAAAAAATGATCTTTCACTGTGTTTGGCTGAGTATCATTTGCACTGCTGAAGAATCTTGAATGTGCAGCTATGTATGGAATTCTTCAAAAATGAATATTCAATTAATTTACCATTTAAAAAACTAATTTTCTCAAAAATACAATGTAAACAGGCTATATAAATAGAGCAACTCCTGTGGACACACTGTTCAACGAACATTCAATGTTGATTTGTTTGGCCTAATTTTGAATGAGAAGTGCTACTGAAAATGAAATACTGATTTTGTGGTAATTAAAATGAAGTAGTTCAGCATTCTCAAGTATTACTTGATTTATAAATGAGAGTCAAAATGACTGTACTTGAATTGCTGCTTATGACTAATGACAAATTTGAGTTTCATAAACCATAATGGTTTATGAAACTCAAATTTGTCAATAGTCATAAGATCTTTCATATTGTTAGTTTCCATGTCAAAGGTCAAGGTAACAAGAAGGAAGCGGTTTGGAAGAAAATTAAATTATTTAGTTATTTATGACTTAAAGTTATTGTTCATCAATAATTCCAACCAAGGAAAAACCACCACTATAGTCTGTACATTACTGCAATCATAATTGTCTGTAATTACTTTGTGTAATGTTCTGTTGACACAATGTGTTTGTGTTCTGGTAAACACTGCCTTGTTTTGTTTATAAGGCGTTGAGGAGAGGTGTATTCTTTGAAATCAACTACTCACCTGCTTTGAAAGACAGCACGTCGAGACGATATACAATTGGAAATGCCTTCAGGTTAATGAGTGTCACGAAAGGGAAGGTGAGCTTCAGGGCTTTGTGGTACATGTG
>NMRA01000263.1:388188-399575 GCA_002633005.1 Phoronis australis
GAGGTGGTGAGGAGGGGCTTGTGAGTTTAGCGAAGTCGTGCAACATAATACTAGTGTACAGGGATATTCCTGACAAGGTGTAAACCTTTGCCCTTTCGGCACACCTGATGATGAAAAGTGTGCCTTTTTTCAAAAAGTTGTGCACAGCAGACTTATTGTTAATTAAAGTGGTAACACTTGAAACAGAAACCCCAAGGGCTTTTGAAAAAGGAACAGTCATCATTTGACATGTACAAGTTGTATTTTTATTGAAATTACAAAAACCGCTTAAAGGATGATTGTGAAAATTGGCATGTATGTTCTTACTATGAAGTGGACGGCTGACGGTGATTTTCCGTAGATTTGCACTACTGTGGCGCCTTCTAGTGGCAGTTTTGTTTTTTTGCGCTTATGGCTATATCTCCTAAACCTTTTGAGGGATCATTACTAAATTTAGGAAGTGTATTTGTATGACATTGACAACAGATGACGACGTTCGGACGGATTTGGCTACCGGTGTGCCCCCTAGTGGCAATTTTATTTTTTTACGTTTACCTCTGTATCTTCAAAAGTCCTCAAAGGATTTTCATAAAATTCAATATGTAGGCACATATTAGTGAGATGACGTTGTTCTCCCGTTTTCGGATGGACGCGACATAGGTTGCGCCACCTAGTGGCCATTTTTGCTGTTTTCAAATCTTGGTTTTGGCGTCCACCCCTCTAGCAACCAAATCATTTTAGGGATGGATTTGAAAATTGGCGTATTTATGTTCTCAGTGTGAAGAGGACGTTTGATGATGGCGACTGACTACTGTGGCGTCTCCTAGTGGTAGTTTTGATTTGTTTTGCGCCCATAGTTATATCTCCTATACCCACTGAAGGAACTTATTAAATTTAGTAGGAGTATTTTTATGAAGATAACAACAGATTTCAACGACTTTCAGGCGGATCCAACAGACACTGTGCCCCACTTAAGTGGCAATTTCATTTTATTCTGTTTTCCTTTGTTTTTCTGAAGTTCCTTGACACATTTTTATGAAATATGGCATGTTCCAGTTTTTTGATGGATTATACGTTTTTGCACCATCTAGTGGCCATTGTTATGATACAAATAAATAACCCTAAAAGCACACCATTTGCGATGCATTTGTGGGCGCATTTCAACGCTCTGCGTTGCTGTTGTAGTTTTTTTACGTTTACGTCTGTATCTTCAAAGGTCCTCAACAGATTTTCATAAAATTTTGAATATAGCCATCTATGGGTGAGATGACGTTATCCTCTTGTTTTTAGATGGAATCGAGGTATTTTACGCCACCTAGTGACCATTTTTGCTGTTTTCAAATCTTGGTTTTGGCGTCCACCCCTCTATCAACCAAATCCTTTTTGGGATGGATTTGAAAATTGGCGTATTTATGTTCTCAGTGTGAAGAGGACGTTTGATGATGGCGACTGACTACTGTGGCATCTCCTAGTGGTAGTTTTGATTTGTTTTGCACCCATAGTTATATCTCCTATACCCACTGAAGGAACTTTATTAAATTTAGTAAGTGTATTTTTATGAAGATAACAACAGATGACAACCTTCAGGCGGATCCAACGGACGCTGTGCCCACAAGTGGCAATTTCATTTGATTCTGTTTTTCTTTTTTCTCTGAAGTTCCTTGATGGATTTTATGAAATATGGCATGTTCCTGTTTTTTGGATGGATTGTACGTTTTGTGCCCTCTAATGGCCATTTTTATGATAAAATAAATAACCCTATAAGCACAACATTTGCGATGCATTCGTGGGCGCATTTCAACGCTCCACGTTGCTCTTGTTTTGCTTGTGTGGTACATAGGTAAAATTTGAGTAAAATGTCAATATTTTCTCAATGTTTGATCTTTAAGGGATTTGCTGTTGAAATACAAGTTTTTTACTTGTAAACAGAAACATTGTCCGTCTTGTCTTACATAACCTTGCTACTTTATGTACACCAGGAATGTTTAAAATTGAAAATGATTAGGAATCTGTTCCAGAGTGTTGAATTGAGGGTAGTTATTAGAATAAACTACTAATTAACTGTGTATGTATTACTGTAAAATTACAATAAAGGAAGACGTGAAGCAAATGTTCATTCTTCAGAAAAAATAGTGCTGTCTAGCATTCAAGCACACCTAGCTCTTTGCCATGTGTGTTGAATGAAAAGTGATGAAGTTCCCTCTCCAGTGTCTACCAATGGCAAAATACTGTCTCCAGTGGCTACCAGTGGTAAAATACCTTCTCCAGTGTCGACCAGTTATACTAGAACACCCATCATTTCCACTGCAAAAAACCAAATTGGCTCGTTACAAGTATCACTTAAAAGACTTGTGCTATTGAATGCACCACAGATATTCTGTAAAACAAGACATATCTGCTGCGTGTAACTATAAAGTCTGATTTGAATTTATCAATACCTGATACTTATCCTTTCCTTAATGCCTGCTTTCACACCCAGATGAATTTTGATTCACAACACTCTGTGCATTATTTTTGTTCGTCTCATTTAGTGATTTGTACAAAGTGTTTCATCTTAATGATTTCAGAATGTAATAATATCCAGCCAAGCTGAAAGTGCCATAGAACTACGTGGACCCCTGGATGCTGCTAACCTGTATCTTTGTGCAAACTGTTGGATCTTTAAATCTGTTACTACTGAGTATTGGCACAGTATTGCGAATGTGACACTACATTTTGTATGAGAGGAGGATGTTGGAGCTGATATTAAGTTGAACTTTGTTTAGTTCCCTTGTAGTGTAGTGACCAGCTTCATAAAACTCTTTAATGAAATGATATAAAACTCATTACGCTCGTCTTAGCTAAGACTGGGCACATGTCAAATGAACTACATTAGTTCACGTGATCTGGCCTACAGGTGGCGTGCGATTATATTACATTGCTAGAGTCAGGCAACAATCAAAGTCACTTGTGGCATTTAGTTGTATTTAACAGCAGGTAAGCAACACTGTGATTGATAATCTAGTATGCTCTTGGTTACTTCCTTAACACTGCTTATAGTGGCAATTTGTTTGGAATGAAGGAAGCCCAGTGTAAAGCCTCAGTAACCTGCCACTGTAGGGCGCTGCTGATGCGAGCAAGTGAGTGGGAAGACTCTCGAATTTAACCAATATCAACGTGCACACTCCGTGTGCCTAGGATGCCATACTTGAGTCAATGTAACGATTAAAGTTATGAAGAACTGTTGAGGGAATTCAGTTGAAAATATAGAGAAAACATTAAAAGAATCTTTGAATTGGGACAAAATTACAATTATTACAGACAAAAGTTCAAGCACTTCAAAACATTTTAATTACAAATGTATACTTTTATACTCAGTACTAATTGTAAGTTTCTTGGTTTTCTGTTGATGTCAAAAACAGGATCACTGCATGACTAAAGATTGAGAAGACTGACATGGAAAACAAAAAATCAGATAATGTGTTCGCAAGTGTTTTACACAACCTATTTTGGCTTGCCTCAGTAACGAGATTTTGCTGCGTGGAGTTTGGCTCACCTGCATGGAATTTGGAAAAGAATACGAGTTGAAAATCATGGGAAATTGATCATTTGTGTAACAACTTTAGTTTGCACATTTGAATGTTTGGCACCAGTTCAGTGTGTTGGTTCTTAGGCTTTAGGTAGCATGAACGCAGATTTTAGAACAATATGTAATTGTCATTGAGTCAATTTCTGCAGTGCAGAAACATTGTTTAAAAATATTGACAGAACAGAATTGCAGCTAAATTTTGTTGAGAAGAGGTTTTGTTGTTTTTTAAAGACTGATGTTGCATGACTCTGAACAGTAACATTTTTCTTAGATTTTATGATCATTGACAAAATCACGATT
Organism: Phoronis australis; assembly: GCA_002633005.1. NCBI lineage: Eukaryota > Metazoa > Phoronida > Phoronidae > Phoronis > Phoronis australis. The sequence goes on from NMRA01000263.1 coordinate 392,036, forward strand.
AGGGGGAAGGACCCTGAAAAGTATGTCGACTTTTTTCTCGTATTGTTCTTTCCATTCTTCAAAATACTTCTCACACTGTTTACGATGAACTTGCAGGATTGTATCACTATAATTTTCAGATGCCAGAAAACTTCGTGCATCAAAAGGTGCGATATGTGTGGAGCCCATAAGTACAAATGACTCGACCAATCACAAGGATGTGGCACAAGACAACGTAACAAAGGAACAGCAAGTTGATAACTCAGGAGAGGAACCGGCAACTAAAAGGCCAAAGTTATCTAACAACAGCTAACTAGATGAATCTGACTGCTCAGAGCTGCAGTGTGAGACAGAAGTAATCAATAGGCCATGTACAATGCGAGACAAAAGTAATTCAACAAAATACTGTTTCCTAGTCATGATGGCTCTTTCTGTTAACATCATAAAGTTTTGGTAATAACTATTGGGGCTGTGAAATTCACTGCTGTGGTGGTAAAATTAGTGGTAAGTAAACGCCCAAAGTCCACCATATCACCTTGAGCACTGAACGTAAGTTACGGTGCGTAGGCGCTACTATCAAATGCCAAAAGGTGGTTGGCTGCACCTACGTGTGCCTAAACCCCACTACAGCACTGGTGAAATTCTAATAACAGAATGGCTTTAATAGCCACATTGATAAGTCTGCTGTTATTTCCCTTCATTCTCAGTCACGAGGGAAGACTTCTCTGATGTTGAATTTGACTTCCGTCCGTCGTCATGACGGAGAATTCCGGGTCACTTTGTCTGAATAGTGAACTTGCTTGTGCTTGTCTGTATCCTTATTTCTTGTCTTTTCTAGCAAAAAATGAAAATTTGGGAGTGTGTCTCCACATGACTGGGTTGATAAAGTAGGTCAAATAAAACGGCATTGTAATATCATGCTTCAATAAAACCATTGCCAAGAATCAACCAACCATTTCAAGTCTTATGGTTGGCAGGGAAAGTGATTTGAATGTTGTGAATAGGTGATGTTACGGTCGATATGATTATGGACTAGAAGTGTCTCATTAATGTGGATGCTTAATTGTACTAATTTGTATGTTTACTATTGGTATGAAGTATACATGCTTTCTGAGCACAGCAGACATCATAAATGGATATGAGGGGAGTATCCTCGCTTGCAGGATAGTCACTGATGCACAGCTAGGCAAAGTTTCCTCAGTATACTTTTTGCAGGACACATCTTGGTCCAGTGTTTGTTCAGGCTATCACCAAATATCTGGCGTGCATTCAGTAACGCTAGGACCTACGCTAGTACCTAGCTAAAACTTAGCCAAAGTAACGTGATTTCCTTTGAAATACACGGCAATATCTCACGAAATCTCGCTAAGTCTTGCTTTTTAGCGAGGTCCTAGGGTTACTGAACGGGAGGCAGGTGTAAGATTATGTTAATTAGATCACGAAATTGACAACCAGGATGCATTTTAATTTTTCTTTTATCAAATTTTAGTTTTGTTTTTTGTTGTAAATTTAAGTTATAGGGCCGCGGAAGTGTAAAAGTTGTGGTATTGTATAAAATTTGTTAATTTCTGAAACAGTAAAATGCCTCTGTAATAGGTTTGGTTGTATCGTCCAGAATGATGTCATTATTATTTTTAATAATATATTTTAGCTCATGAAAAGAGTAAATTTGAATGGAAAGTCACAGAATAAGTCCGGGATTACTGGGTGTGAACGTCAATATGTGAAGTTTCGCTAGCGTGAAGTTTCGTTGACTTGTGAAATTGAGCCAATATGTGAAGTTGCCCCTCTATCTGCATGGATGGGCTTATATGTTTAAAACTTGAGTAAAACCACAGATTATGATAAATTTGAGAAGCAATTTTTTCAGATGTGTGCTCCTACGACATTTCAGGCGGCAATGCAAGTTTGGACACTTGGGTAAAGTGACCAGCAATTCCCAGAAGGCGTTGACTGTGACCGGACGTTGAGGTGTATTCAATTGAACATAACTTCTGTAAACTGTTTCTGGTTTTAAAAAAACATCGAATTTTTTCACAGTTGTATGTTCTCCTCTGTAGCAACGCCTTTCTTTGCCTTTTTTGCCATTTATTCTTGGCGTTGAATAGAAATTGGTACTACTAATGGCCTGGAACTTACCGCGGCCACTATACCGCTGCCACTATACCGCCTCTGCTGCGGAAACTAGCCGCTCTGACATCAGCATAGGCGCGTGTATGTGCAACTATCAATATTTCTTTTGAAAAAAACTTTTCTGATGTTGGCGCATACCAGAGGCGGATCCAGGATTTTTAGTTAGGGTATTAGCCTGGATTTTGCCTGTCAGACATTCACATCCCCAAACAGCCAAATGGAATCTGGGAAANAAAGTAACTATGATGTACTTATGAAAAGTTGGGAAGATGCCTTAGATTTCGGTGTGGTTTGTTCATGTATGTCCTGAAGCAGATACCGCACAAAAGTACTATTTAGTGTTCACTATTCTTTAGTCTTGAATAAAAGTTATTTTGCAATTTGTTAACCTTTTTGGGGCTTGCACCTCTCAAGAATTGAAAAATTAATCTGATTTTCTAAAAATTTTGAGGTTGCCTGTTGTCAGTATGGCATCTGTCTGTGGTCGAGGTGTATGTACTAAACGTTCACAAGCTCCCATTGTTTAGTGAAATTTTAACAAAGTCTATGTAACTACGGCGGATAGATCTCTGAATTCTTGAACGACTTCCTGAACTGCCGAAATCTGAGACACGTGTCCCATGCATCACTGGCAGGTGCCAGTATTAGAATGTTGTCATCTCCGTGTGATGTCATCTTTTTCTTCTTAGCTGAGTCTAGGACTTCAAACCTAGTATGTTAATTGGAGGCAGAATTGACCTTCAAGGGACATCCGTTAAAAAACACCTGAAATGGATGTCATCTCTATCACGGATTTGGAAGACCATGTATCATTGTGACAAGTAACTTAGATTTACGAGTCTGGTTTTGGTTTCAATTCATTGTTTTTCCCCAGTCATTGTTTTTTGCACAAAGTGTGGGTGTGATGTGTGGGTGTTATTTATTGTTTCCTGAGTGTTAGACATAAACGTTCGGGGATTTGATGGGAAAATGTCCGTATTCCAAGTTGTTCATTCATCGTTTGTTGCTTACGGTAAACAGGAACGTCGTCAAATAGATCAGCTTAGGTTCAACTAAATTTGCCGTATTCAGTTAACAGTTGGTGTCTACCCGTTCAGCGACAACTGAAAGGACACCTGCATGTGGAGATGGATATGAAGCCGGCAAACTAATTTTGGAAGGGCTGGCTTTATTGAAATCTGATAATTTCATATATTTCTTTTTAGTTGGTTGTACACTGAATGGTCTCGGACAGTGCTCGAGAATATGAAATTATTTTCTGCCAAGATTAAGAGATCTGCTTTGTGCTCTTGGCTGACAAGGAGCATTTCCTCGACAGTACTTATTCGCATATTTCCCGTTAAGCTTCCTATTACGAGTGGACACTTCACAAAATGTACTTCGTGGCTACTTCCTGAGATTTTGACTGTTTTTCAACATCTTTTGACTGAACGAAAAATAATACCCTTTACCCTCAGAAAGACTTCGTGCACGAATGCGTTCTTGATATGGATCGTATGTAACACCCTTATGTTGTGCACACATGCAGGCTGTCAAGTTATTACTTAAAACATTCGAATCTCGTTTCAATAAACGATGCCAGTTCGACAGCTCTATGACACTGACTAGACACGAGGATTCACCTTACAATTTAAAGCTTATGCATGGATGACTCTTGACTATATCCCGAAGTATTTGTAGCCTACACGCTGGTTAGAGTGAATTGCCCCTTGGCCTTCTGTAGGCGGTTTAATAACAGTGTTTCATTGTTTGTCACACCTTTGCATTCCGAGATCGACACTAACTGGTCGTGTACTTGACTGTTAAATATATTTTATTTCGTATTTACTAAAACTACAGCCCTGGGTTCATATTAAAAATACATCAAACGTGACCAACTTAGCTCGTATGTTTGTCGAAAGTCCAGTCCTCCTCCTCCTCAAGTGCCCTACCGGTAACTGTGAACATTGCTAGCCCCTCCGGCTTTCTGAAGTTGCGATAAATTAATTAAGTAATGTTAGCAGTCTCTTAGTTTAGATGTTGTGTATGATTAAAAACGGTATGAGTAGAATAGAGTAGAATAGACTTTATTGCAGACTCTTCATAAAGTATACAGATGTACAGATCCGTAATACAATAATGAAATATGCTAATTAAGATTATGTAATCCAACAGCTAAAATGTGGACTGTAAAAAGCAGTTAAACAACTACCAACTGAGAAAAACTTAACACTAGATTTTATGAATATAGTATACAATGAATGAAAACCATGCAGAACAAACAAACGCAAGCGGGTATTTGAAACTTTGCGTACTAGTATCATGAATTGCAACAATGCCAGAATCCGGAAGACGTCGTAGGAAACGAAAAATAAGTTTCCGCAATGTAGCTTTGCATTATTGAAAGCTGCAAATGAACCAAATCAAAGATGTGCTCTCACATTTTGAGAAACCAAGAAACCGCTTAAGTACATTATGGTCAGATACATGGAACTTCAAATTTGCAGCAATTTTACAACATTAGAAGATTGAAGTTCACATGTTATATGTATTGACACTGACTATACCAATGCTTTACACAGATCCGGCTGCTTTACCATGAATACAGAAATAAACACAAGAGTAATCCTAAATCGCTGTATTGTATATCAATGCAACTTTTTGATACATGAAATGACGTTTTTGAATAAGATGGGAATAAGCACGACGCAATCAAACCCTGCCGTGAAAACCGCAACCGAAACTTATTTCACCCATATAATATACTGATAAAACCGCGTGGCCAAGGTATAAAGTGCACATTTACATGTATATCTCTCAAATGATCATACACAGGTTTCTTGGCTGTGCATTCAGGCCACCATGCAGTCGAGTGGCGCATGTGCCAGTCAGCGTCCATTTTTCCTTTTCACATTTTTTCATTATTATTGGAGTGGGGGAGGGTGAAAAAAGTGTCCGCCTCAGAGAAACAAAAAGTTCGAGAAAACGAGACAAAAGTCCATTAAAAAGGCGCAGACGCACAGTTCACAGACCTGAAGGTGACACCTCCTTTTTTAGTCCTCCCGCTTTTTTGTTAGCAAAAGGTCCACTTTGTCAGCCAGATTCGAGCCCCCCATATTAAAGGCTGGGTGGAAGCATGCTAAGTTAAGGTCTTATTTTGTTGAGGTTGGCCTTGGGAGGGCCTAATTTTGTAGATGTACCTCCCAGGTAACCGAAATGCGCGATGTTTGGTGACGTGATCATGTGTGAACGACTGCGCACGCGATCCCTAAACAAAACTTACAAGAGATCTAATGAAAATAACTTGACCATCTATCTGTCTTCACAACGCTCATCACGAAAGAAACAGTTTTAAACATACAGGTATCCAAACTTATGACTGATATGACTTTGAGCTGTCCACCACTCGCGGTATTCATATTCAGTTGACGAACAAGGCAAACCTTGAACATATATAGAGTCGCGTGCCAAAGCGGCCCAACGTACAGCTCTACACAAGGTGTGCCTGTCCGGTGTCCTCGCAACGACTGTGTCCAGTTTTACTGTTGAAACAATTACTTTTTAATTGGTTGTATCTGGGTTGCGTATAGTTTGGGATGTGATAAGCCATCTGTTGTAGACACTTGTGACTTATTTAGGATTTTAAAACCACATATTAATCACTTGAGACTCATGACCTCACCTTTTTTCCTAACGGGTAAATACCGGGTGTAAAATTGAACGATTCAGTGTTGTATTGTATCAACACGTGTTGTTTACAGATGCTCAAATTTCCCATATGGATAGTGAAAATAAGAAGTCAGTAATTGTTCCTTCTCAACGGGGAAAATTACCTAAAGCTGACACAAAATCGCCCGGCGTTGTTGTGCGCCTACCGGGGAGTGTGTTTTCAGAGGCACATCTCGGATATGGTAGAGGTGATGCCCAGGAGTTGCTCATCTAAGTTGTTGATGGGGTGAGCAAGCTTTCAGTCGTGCTGGAGTGCCATTTTAAACAGGAGGAGAGAATGACGTGAATTTTTGCATGTAGATTCTTTGAGTATACCCTTTCAAATGAACTGTAACAATTTTTTTCTCAAACTTACCGTTTTCGAGATATTTGACTGTGAATTTCTTAAAAAAACGCAAAATATCATTTTTTTCGAAAAAATAGCGGAATTGTGTGATACTACCCAATTGGATAAAGGTTTGAACGGGCTTTCAGAAGATGTGTTTCATTTTTCGCTAGGACGTCTACTTTTCGAGTTATTTGAGATTTTCTGATAACGCTGTACCTTGGTTGGGCGCTCTCGCTGCATTGATGTTGGTTTAGATTCTATTGTACTAGACTGTAGCCTATTTCTTATTGATTTATGACATCTAAGTTCATCATATGAATTTAGTGATGTGGTTCATCATCTCCACTACCATCATCATATTTGTCGTCGTCGTCTTCCTCCCCATCGTCCTGTTTTCGCGTAATTTCGCCAAGTATCGCTCCTCCGAGCGCTCTCGTCTAAGTTGTTGATGGGGTGAGCAGGCTAAGAAATTAAGATGTCAACTCTTTTAGATAGTTATATCTATAAAAAAACACGTAATTTTTACAGAGTAATTGTTTAAAAATCACCCTTTTGTTGAACTATTCCGCCACACATTCCTTTCATAGAGGTCTTAAACTATTGATATTATTGATATTATTGATATTATTGCTTATTGAAAGTGAATCAACACCTCTTTGGATTTTTTCTTTTTATCACAACAATCCTCGATACGTTTTGAAGAGTTGCAATAATGGACTCTTATAGTGTTTCAACCCAGAAGAAGAGAACCAGACCGCAGTCATCCATCTTGCTTGCAATTGCTATGTATGCCACTCACCTACGTAGGTATGTCCGGGTGTAAAAGCCGCGGATTGCAGAACAAATGAAAACTAAACAATGAGAAGTTTTAAATGTACATGAGTAGACCGGGTGATAAAGTCTTGTTTTATATGAAATCAACACATTTCGTGTCGTAACCGATAACTGCAAATTTTCACACTGAACAAAAGTGCTTTGCTGATTGACAGCTTTTACAAATGTCTAAAATTAACGGAAAAACGCGCTAAGGTTAGAACTTGTTTTAAACCCACGAATTTAATTGCATTAAAGTTACTTGACAGAATTCGTCGCAGATTGGTATTTTAAATGTCAAAAATCAAAATTATGTAGACTTTCAGCTCGCAGTACATACTTTCATACATACATACATACATACATACGTACGTACGTACGTACGTACATACATACATACATGCGTACGTACATAAATACATACATACATACATACATACATACATACGTACATACGTACGTACATACATACATACATACATACATACGTACGTACATAAATACATACACACATACATACACACATACATACATACACATGTATCCAGCAAAAATGCTCTTTAGATCATGGGCTATAGC
>NMRA01000263.1:399893-421966 GCA_002633005.1 Phoronis australis
TGAACGCTCTTGCTGCATTCAGGTTGGTTTAGCTTCAATTGAACTAGACTGCAGCCTATTTCTTAATGATTTATGACATCTAAATTCGTCATATGAATGTTGTGATGTTGTTCATCATCGCCACCAACATCATCATATTCGTCATCATCGTCATCATCTTCGTCATCATCTCCGTCTTTTCCTTAATTTCGCCAAGTGTCGCTCAAGACTAGCCTTTTTCTTACTGATTTCGGACTCCTACGTTCGTCATGTGTATGTTATTAACTTCTTTTGTTCATCCTCGCCACCATCTTCGTCATATTCGTCATCTTCGTCATCATCTTTATCGTCATCTTTTTGGTTAATTTCGCCAAGGTTCGCTCCTCGGAGCGCTTTCATTTCATTGTTAAAACGTAGCAGGTGACTTTCATCGGTACCAAGTCCAAAGAACCTAAAGACAATTGCAATGTTCATACTGGGACCATACAGGTACAATATTAACAAACAATATGCTTAACTGCGCATGACATTGACGAACGCCCAACTTTCTGATAAGATTCTTAGAATCGCGGTTGTTTCACATCTGAATATCTCTGAAGGCAGTTGACCAAGAAAGTAATCTTCGGACTTTGCTGGCCAGGTTTTATCAACACGACTGCTTTTGGAAAAGTTATGCAACAATTTTAAGGCATGTCTCGGCGTTGGGTTTTATCATTTGAAGCAGTTGATGGCCAAGAAATTGTGAAGTCGGGTTAGGCTATAACCTATGGAGTAAAGCTGGTCATTGTGGGTGGCGCAACACTTAACGTTCTGTTATTGCTACACCAATCATGGGCGGCGCAACACTTAACTGTTAAAGTTATAAATCAACTCTAAGTGGCAACAGGAAAGATATTTCGAAAGATTTCTGAACTAAGTAGGGGGCTATAGCCCCCAGCCCCCCATATGATGCACCACCCATGTGACCATAATGGGCGGCGGAGCACTGAGATAAGTGTGGGCGTTATAGCCCCCTCCAGCCCCCTATGGTGCGCCGCCCATGCCACAATATGTTTCATCAAGTTCAAACATTAGTCAACATTAAAAGGCAGACAGAAAGACAGACAGACAGACATACTGAAAGAAAGACAGACAGGCAGACAGACAGACAGACAGACAGACAGACAGACAGACAGACAGACAGACAGACAGACAGACAGACAAAGCTGGTAAAATTTAATTGAATCAGAAGTTCTTGTGAAGTTCCAAAAAGGATTGTTCTTCGTAAAAAGTTGTCAAGAAAACACTAACATAAAACACAAGTAAACAGAACCCCCCTTTGGTCGGGTATGTAGATATTTACCGGCGTTTTTAATTTGAACTTATTTCCTTATTTAGAACTGAACACACATGGCACTCCCTGTATTCTGCGGTTCTCTTACCGTGCGTTTGTTTACCTGCGCACAGGTTATGACCTACTGACATCACGTCAGATCGACCAATCCCTAGGAGAGGACATTTCATCGAAGAGTATTTCTTGGTCCTACGCGCCCAGTATCACTTAGATCAGCTACAACAAAGACGCAAGCATATAGGTAAGCCACACTTATTCTCGCATATTTTGTTATTTTTGGTAGATAATGAACACCTACCTTTACGTACTCAGTGTGTTATCTGTTAATCCAATTGAGAAATGGTCTGAGATTTATAACTCGATGTTCAGTTATCAACCACAACAGACATTGCCAGTAGATAGCAAGAGTTTGTTATTAACATTTAACTTGCAGTAATTTCGACACTTACAAAATATTCTTTGGCGTTGCCTTAGAACAAGGTCTAGTTTTAAAACCCAACTCCGCGCTACACGATGCGAATAATGTGTACGGACCCATGTCACAATTTGCTGTACAATTGCATTTTGTGATTATTGCTAGCTGGAGTGGAATGTGAATGTTGTATTTGTGAAAAATTGGATGTACAGCTTGCACACCGCTGACACAGTAGGAGGGAGGGGGGGACAACAGGGCCATAACACCTGTTCATTGCAAAAAAGCCCTCCCGACCGTCGAAAAACATTTCAATTTTGCTTCACCGTCAGTGTTCAATGCAAAATGACCTAAGATTGCCACACATTTCAATCAGTCCCAGCCGACGCCAACAATTTTGCGTTTGGCCCCTCATGTTGAGTACGTCTGGCAACACCAGTGTCAAATTGGATAGGGCGTGAGGTGCAATTCAGAGGCTAACATCGTATGTTTTTGTCGGAAGTTGCATTGAACATGTACAGTCAAGTTATAGTAAATAAACCGTTTCCCCTTTCCCTTCATATTTAATCAAAAGCGATTTTTGGGCGTATATAGGAGATATTTCTAAATTATTCCTGGTGGTGGAAAAAAAACAGACTACATATATGGTTGAATTTTATAATTAAAGTCGAATGTTTCAATTGTGTTTTAAAAGTGCAAAGAAAATATTAAAGCGTTTTAGTTCCCCATCGGTGCAGTTCACCTTTTTATTGTGCTACACTGTTCGTGGTCTGCATCCAACACGATATGGGATTTCTTTGTACTCAAATAGTTGTTATTTTCCAAAATGAAGAGAATACGAAGTGTGGACGTACGGATGATGATATGGAAATGACTGGTTGGCAAACAAATAACTGAAGCCATAAACTTATGTCATCGAAACGTTTATGGTTAAACGATAAGCATGTTGAGTGTGGAATAAATGGGGGTCACGACATTTTTATTGTAGTGGGATACATTCTTAATTCATAAATTCCTCCAAGTCAAAACACATTTCTAATATGGGACAAGCTTTCCACATTCTTTCGATGTTCACGCACTGTTGTTGTTGTTGTTGTTGTTGTTGTTGTTGAATGTTTATAAACATTAAATGTTAACGCAGGATGTTCGAGAAAAAACGACATTGGAAGAGAAGTTGTGATTCGAGATCCAAAACATAGTCAAGCAAAAAGTCTTTTGAGTGAGCTCAGTGTTGCAGTTGTTTTGCAAAAATTATTAACATTCTTGGTTAAATTTTATTCTTTCAGATTAAAATGAAAACTCATCTGTGTCCGATTTCGCTGGCAATTTTATTGTCACTTGCTAGTTGTCAACCTGGCCCTCAGGGGCAGAGTAGCGGCAGAACCTCGACTACGACGCCAGAAACGTTGTCAATTGACAACAGGGCAATTACGAAAAACAGTAATGTCACAACGGAGCCAAAAGCAGATACAAATCAGTCCACGAAGGGCACTCAAACGAGTGCTGTTACGACACCATTACCAATCTCCAACGTGAATTCAACCATCTACTATAACGAGACAAATAACACGCTGCAGATACATGTCAAATTACCGAACAATGGTACTCGTGTTAATTTATTTATCAGGAACTGGGAAGACCGCTCAAATATAAAATTTCTCACCGTCAACGGGTTCGCTGTTGATGTGACTGACTATATAAAAGATGACTCAAGCAACGGGACAGGTGTGGCCGATACATCAACGATGCCATCGTCTCCTCCTGCCAGCCAGACAACAGGTGACCAAAATTTTACTGTCACCAGGGCAGCCATTACAGTTGTTGTTACATTTTTAGTGACAGCATTCTTGTTCTCTGTAACGCTGTTCGTGCTGTATCGCTGCAAGTACTGTGTCTGTCGAAGAGGTAGAACAAACCAGCCATTAACTGAAAAGTTGCCGAAAAAGGAAGACAACTTTCAAATAACACTGTACGATGTTGCTGAAAACGAGAAAAGTTCGGTAAAGGTCGGTTTTGAAAATCTGGCGTTTTCGGAATCCACGCCTTCAAAGCTGAAACATAAATCAGGACAAGTATATGAACTGGGAAACAATAGTCCTTCACGAACGCCTATCGGTGAATCGAACGGTGATGAGGAGACGTATTTCTATGCTGGTTACGCTACCACATCCCGGTCGAAAGGCGACGACTCAAAAAATGAACTCTATTCTTATGATGGGTTGTGCGCAGCGACACCAATTGAGAAATCTGACCCAAGTCAGGGGGATTACACCTTGTATGACGATACCCATCGCAAGGGTGTAAATACTGGAGACAGCCAAAAAGTTGAGAACATTACGGATAGTGATGTGTACGCATTGTATGACGATAGTCACAGGACTTTAAACAGTGAGGCGCTCCCTGGCGGGCAGTCCGACGATGGAGTTTATGCACTATACGACGATTCCTATCGCTCCGAGACGGTGGTGCCTGGAATGTACCCAGTCGCAGAAAACAACGCTGACTTTGCAATTTATGCCAACACCCATCAACTATCTAAACAGAATGAGAACTGTTCTAACGACTACGCGCTCTATGACGATTCTCACCGGCAAGGAGAGACATGTGAAATTAGTCATAGGAATTCCGCAGCTTACGAAAAGTCACAGTCGAGTTGTGTAGCCGACCGAGAATCAAATATCTACGGTTCTCACAGAGACCTCGTTAGAAGTGCAAGCAATAAAACATCACAATTGGAGAACACGCAATTGGAAATAGAAGAAAACGTGAATGTAGAAGACGAAGGAGAACTGTATATCAATTTGTATTCAAATTAATATCCGTGTCAGTTGTTTTCAGGCGTTTGTACGTAAATGTTTAACTTATTACTTGGTGATATACAATTTCTCGCAGCAATCTACTGTTCGTGTGTTTTCCAAGATTCCCTGATGACTGTTCATCTGATTAGTCTGCATGAAATTTTTTTAAGTCCTTGGGTCATAGCTCTTACTACTCTTTTCTGATCATGTCTGGGGAGCAACCTCTCCTAACTTAAGTGTCGAGTCGTAGTTTCAAGCACTTGATGTTCGAAAAGTCCCCGCATTTTAAGGTTCACATGCATAAAAAAACAGATTTTTATGCCCTACATTACTTATCAAGAGGTGGCGGTGCATGTTGCCTCCTTAGCCAATTACAAGCTCAGAATTTGAGAAGATCCAGAGGGTCATATTTATTAACATTCCGAACGATAAAAAAGGAAACTTGTATTCTGGGAAAACGTTGGTATCTATTCTAAACTATACAAGCAACTTGAGTGTGTTACATGCAGCTGTTTTCGCAACAGTGATTTTTTAACTTACATAGTAATTTTTCTGGTGTTCAATCATTGGTCGTTGACTTTATGACGTATGTCCCAATTTTATATTCTGGTTACTCTTGATATTCTACAGTAATAAAAATATGCACTCTGTGTATTGTCAATGATATATTATTAATCTATTCCACGCATTGTAACATTTTTGTCACCTTTTGGAGTATTCTCCGTTTAGGAGCATTTCTAGATCCTTATTCAACATGCATGTTGACCTTTAAGTTTTCAAAAGCTTGCTGTTCCTACAACTAGTCAACAAGTTCTGAAAACTATGAAATTGATAAAAAATCATTAATATAGCGAAAAAACAATAACTTCAGCTTTGAGAACGAAGTAACCGTTTGTGCTTCATTCAGAAATATTTTTTGTCCCCTTTTTTGGGTCCATAGTTGCGATATCAAAAGCATCAAAACAAAATTGCCACGTAAAGTGGTCACAGAAGTGATAAGCCTCCAGTGCCATGCTGCTCTCACGGCCTTGGATAGACCTCGAGTTCTTCAGGTCGGTTTTAACTATATATTAAAAAAGCATAAAGATGGTTCCATGTAATCAGTTCAACGAAACTATCTGAGCAGCCTGCGCACGTGTGGTACAAGGTGTACCAGATGACCACCAATTGTATTTTTATTTTGTGTTTGAATTACCGTTCTCGAGTTAAACGAGAATTAATCATGACTAAGGTCCGACACTGGCGCGTTTCTCAGCCCAGTGCGTTTGTTTGCACACCTGCTGCAGATCCCAGTTTCGTCCACCTCGACAAGAATCATACACATGTATCTAACTGAAAGATCGAGCCTAATTATTTTTCGGGAAAAATCTGGCCAAAGGTGGCACTGTGACGAACATTTCTTTGGATTTTTCGCTCCGCAGGATTCTTCTGTAATTTGATATGTAGATAGGTCTCGTTAACGGCTATCTAGGTTGTAACATATATGAAGCGCCAATGGGTTCTTTTAAGAACGGTACTCGTTTAAAAACGAATATGCTTAATCAACGCGTAGATTTGCTTAAAAAGCTCTAAATTAGTTATTCAACGCGCTGAATTAGTTCTTAAACGATCATCGTTCTGCGCACTTTTGCTTAATGAACGCCCACTATTGCTTATTCAACGCGTACATATTAGTCAGTTGTATATAATCCATTCACGCCCGTGCAATCTAATCTTAAAATGGCGGAAGACTTTATGCATGGGTGCAAAGGAATTTTTTAAGAATGTTACAGATTCTCATCAAGTGACTACGTAAATGATGGCGCCGCTGATTTTGTTAGGAACATGTATGTTTCAAACTACGATATTCATAAAAATTCAATTAATTGTGATTTTTGCTCAGGGATGCCCATAGTTTACGTACTCAATGTAAACTTGTCTTTGATTGGACATAACGAAAAACTAATTCATTGCGTTGAATAAAGTGCGCATTGAATAAGCACATTTCAACGCGCCAAAATGTAAAGTTTTAAGAACCCTTTGTTGCTTCATATTATGATTTCATCCGTTTCCCTCTTCGACCTAAGTTTCGACAAATACAGATGACTATATCCGATACCGGAACGTCTCAGGCTCCAGCGCAATCCCAGAATAACCTGGATACTATACCCGTCCTTTTATTCGCACTACCGGTCGATACGAAATTTACGCAGGCTCTAATTAAGTCGTTGCCAGTTCTCAGTCGCGTTTTAGGTAGTACTAGCATACACCGGGAGAGCTGTGGTTTGCAGCGAAGAAAAGTCGCTTTCGACATTGGTGTGTTTGGGTTCGCCGTCACGTCATTGGCGTTTTGATTAAGTTATCGAGAAGGATGGCTTCGGTGACGTCGGCTGTGTATCTGTGGTCTGTCTCTTCGGCTCGTCAGTGATGTTTTAGTCGTTTGCTCGTTTGCGGCGGCGTCGCTGTGGATATCGTCATTAACAGTGTTGGCGTTGCTGTTGAAATCAAAAGTGTCTTCAGTATTGTTAATATATTCGTAGGTGGCGTCATTATCACTGGCAGCAGTTTCGCTCTAATTGGCAATGTAGTGTCGTTATTGTTAACGCGTCGGATTCAGTTTTATTGAGTTGCTGGCGGCATTGTCGGAACGTCAGCATCATCAGCGATATCTTACGGGTCGTCATTATAGTGCCACGGTCGTTGCGGTCGCGATCGTCGGTGTTCTTGACGTCATTCGGTTTAAATAAGTGTCGCTTCTCAGAGCGCTTTCATTTTTTAATGTCACCGACTTAAGCTAGTCGTACAGAATCCAAGACAAGTTATACTTTAACTTATGAAAAAATCTGTTCTAACCCACGGGGGTATAGTCCCATACAAGATGGGCTGTGCCTCTCAAAATCTGTTGTAACCCACGAGGTATAGTTTCATACAAGGGATATATGGGGTGCCTCTCAAAAACGTGTTCTTGATCACGATCGTTTCCTTACGCAATATGATTCATGGGAGTTCGAAACTCGACAAAAGAATGACTTCAACGGCACAAATGTCATGATGAGAGGTAAAAACTATGGTAATATTTACGTTCATGTAGCGTAGAGATGGTTTTCTTTCGTAGTACTTGGACAGGTTATACGTGTTTTTGGCTGAGCCTTGGAAATGAAAGACAACTTTCACTGAAAGCCGACTGTTCGTCAATCAGGGATAATACGCGGACTTAGGGTTGGGGGCCAAAAAAAAAAACGCTGTCGGCATGCCTTTTTAGTTGCTATGCATGCAACTTTCAAGCTTTCAAACAAAAAGTTTAGTCGTGTTTTCAACGTAGTTTGTGTTAACGAAGGTCTGCTACCGAACTACACTGAATATATTACTGATGAGGATTATGGTGATTATGATGGTGACATCACTACAATAACGGCGGCGGGGACTGGGTGCCATCGTATGGTAGACACTGATAACAATACAAGTTTGTGATTTTATCTATTGAACTGGTCACTGGTCACTTTTTGAATATCTTTAGTTATAAAAAGACCCAGCCGTGCATTTCAAATACAATGTCTACCTATGTATAGGTCTAATTGTTGTTCAGTGAGTGTGAGTGCAGCAATTCTCTATTTCAGTTGTACCGGAGAGACAGGGCGCAAGACGTCCCCTTGCCGACCTAAGATGTCTTCTGTTGTTCTTTTCGTCATCTTAACAGTAGGACTGACCGCTGCGTTCACCGACGGACAACCAGGTAAGTTTAAGGCACATAGAGGAGGCAGTGTGGCCTTGTTGATAAGTGCCCGCTTTCTTTACTCGAGGTCGTGGGTTCGAGTCCCACCAGGTCACACTGCTAAACCCTTGAGCCAGGTTTCTAGCTCCTCGGTTTTAACCATATATTAATAAAGCATAAAAATATTTCCAGGTGATCAGTGCAATGGGCCCACATGCAAGGCCTGCGCACGTCTGGTACAACGTATATCACACCGCCTGCAACTATTTCAAAAAAAAAGTTTAAGGCACATTTTAGCTTCGTGAACATGTTAAAGATCAGTTTATTTTGATTTGTTTTTAAAAGACGTAACAATCAACCGAATGATTGAAATACGAACACCAGAGGCCCTTTTTTAGAGAATAAAATTGTCAGTTTGTTTGGGCTGGCCGGAAACAAAATTCGGAATTCTGTTTTTAAGCAGATAACTTTTACTGCTTGATCGTGTGTTTTTGGAACGTTTTACTTCGTCCATTGAATGAGGCTGGTAGGCGTTATACTGAATATTAGGAAACATACTTCGTCCATCAGGCTGGTCGACCATGGGCGGCGTAGCACTGAAAAGTGGGCGGGGGGGGGGGGCTGAAGCTCCCTCAGCCCCCTTTGATGCACCGCCTATAGACCACGTGCGGCGTAGCCCTGAAAAAAGTGGGAGGGGGGCTATAGCCCNATAGCCCCCCCCCCCCAGCCCCCTATGGTGCGCCGCCCATGACTATCGTAAACAAAAGTCATCGACAGTAGAAAGATGCATTCCGAAAAGGCGCAATCACTATTTCTAGGCTTCACATTTCCTGAACATAAATTTTAAGCACGGATTTGTCTGTGCAACAGACCACACCACACTTCAGTCCATCAGTCATGCCAGTTTGTTTGCGTAAAGCGCTGCCTGTTGAGAATTCGACTAGCCAATCAGAAACGCCGGTGTAAAAAAATTTCCCTTAGGCTAGAAAAATTAAGTGATACCTGCCCGGCTACTGCCCCACCTAGCGGCGCGCAGGGAACCAGCGAGCTTTATAGGATGTAGGGACATCTATCGGTCGTCTCGTCTACTTGTTGAGCACTACAACGACGCCGATATCTGGCAAGGTGCACTGATCGATATCTTTATTCATGCAGGAGGCACCTTGTTTTTTAATGTGATGAGCCTCCCGAATCCGGGGGGGGGGGGGGGTGATGATCGACTTTCTGAATGCAACTGTAACACGAACCTAATTAACTTGGGTTTTGTTGTCCGACAATAAAACATTCTCAAAAAGCTTGTTATCTTGCTTAACTAGCTTGCACTGAATTACCCTAGGAAATTTCAAATAGGGAGAGGCGAAGTAACCAAATGCCGAAAGTTTTATGTCTAATAACAGGAAAGATTGGTGCCAAGTAATGAGCAGTCTGTCACTTACCGACATAATTACGAGGCAAATAGGTAACATGATTTATTCCAAACTGCACGTAAACTAAATGCATCAACGCGTACATAAGAATTGTACGAGAAATTGCCAATGAACGCGGTCCTCCTGTCGTCATCAATGCCTGAAACTAGCAAGTGATCACACTAGCCTCCGAAACGAGATGTAATTCTCGATTTTGAGAGTGACATGACTTGAAGTTCGCATATGCGCAGACATGAAGCGCCTCCGAGGGATCATTTGAGGCTACAAAATACCCTAATGAAGTTAAACCTGAGTGGCGGTATTCGGTCAATTGGAGAACAGGAAATAAGTTCAGATGGAAATCGACTAATCCAATTAAAATTCTTAAAGTTAGAGCAGCGATTAACCAGCCTTCAATAAAAAAAACTTTGATTTACACCATTTGCCGCGTGAAACTTTAGTCCTAAATTGTCAATCGGTCAAATTGGAGATGATTCCAGGGCTACGAAAGAATTGGCATTTTGTTATTACCGGAAAAGAGGCCCTTTGAGTTGGTTTGTCACATTGTGTCATTTCGTTATTGCCGGATACGAGGCTCTTTAAATTGGTTTGTCACATTGTGTCATTTTATACGCGGAGCATTATCTCAAGGAATAACGAACGGTCAGTCTTTGTAAACATTCCTTCTCATGCATCACAGTAAGTATTCAGAAAGTTGGGAACAACTTCACAGCTGTCAAAGTCAAGTTTCTTTTTGTTTGACACAATACGGGTTAACAGCAGCAGTAAGCCCGTTTGGTTCACTGGCGTGAGAAAATCACAAATAAGTTTTTCACTGATGAAAAGTTTCGTAATTGTTGGAACCAAGCTTCTCTGATACGATTACTGCCTTCCAAATATCCTATCATTTTCAGGTACGGTTTGCAAAAAAAAAAATCTCGCATAATTAGCCTAAGCAGAGGTGTATGCAGTTATGGAAAGAGGAACATTCCACGCGACACTGACCTGAACAAGGGGGCGCCAGCGAGCGACGGGGGTAAAAAATTGTGAACGCCACTCATTGTCAGGACGTTACCGTTATCTTCCGCCACCGGCGACAACATTTTGGCGGCGCTACTGGGTACTCCGGCCCGACAATCAAAGAAAGCTAACTAAAAGCGAAAATCGAATTAATTAGGACTTATAGTCTCACAGAGTCGATTTCATTACAATTCTTATCGGGATAACAGGCTATGTCCATTACCAGTACGAACATCAAAACAAAAAGCGACTGTAGGAAAGGCTTTAGAGTTTATTGTGTTTGGCCAACCTTAAAACTATTAGGGGGTTTCTTCGGCTCGTCAATGATATTTCAGTGGTTTGCGCGTCTGCGCAGGGGTTGCTGTGGATATCGTCATTGACAGTGTCGGCGCTGGTGTCGATATCAAAAGTGGCGTCAGTATTGTTAACATGTTTGTTGTAGACGGCGTCATTGTCATAGGCAGTAATGTCGCTCTAATTGGCAAGGTTGTGTAGCTATTGTTAACGTCGCGTCAGGTTCAGTGTCGTTAAGTTGCTGACGGCATATTCGATACGCTACGTGTAATTGCTGCCAACGTTATCAGCGATGTCTTGGTCGTCGTTATTATCATGGCCGTCGTGGTCGTTGTCGTCGGTGTTCTTGCATTCGCCGTCTACTCCATTTCTAAGTTTTTCATTCGATTTCGCCAAATGTCTCTCATAAGAGGGCTTTAATTTTCAATGTCCCCAACTTTTACATACAACCCTAGCCCTAGAATGCCAAACCCCGCATGTGACCAATGTATTCTACGCCTGCAGTTTTCCTAGTAAATCGTTGTGTTCCCCTTTTGACATTCTAGACCCGCAAATGGGAATGGCGGGTTGTTGGGATGAGGACTTAAAAATCCTAATGAGTGACGTATTCATGTACATGCACCCATTTTTAATTAAGTGAAACCACTAGGAACATTTCCTTTTTGGCCATGGAACGTCATAATCTTCTAAGTGTTCACAAACCTAAAAAGTGCATCTGTGCATCTGCTGTAAGAATGTACCAATTATTTATTGTTTGTTTTTCATACAGTGCATCTTTAATAAATTGGCGCAGACCTAGTCCCGTCATGTCACTGCTATCAATCACGCAGAAGGTTTGGAAATGAAAATGTGTGTGATATTTGTCACGAACAGGACGCTTGACTGCTGACGGACATGAAACTCATTAATATTTAACAATACCAATGATTTTGAATTCTGATATGAGTTAGCTGAATGCTATTGCGCCAAGACAATCATGTACCGAAAGTCTCCGGAAACAGTCACTTTTAGGGTGGTACAGTTAAAAGCAGGATAGTCACTCCACTAATGCTCACAGTCTGTTTCTTGTACACTATAGTGACACTTGATGACCCTTCTCATAAAAAATTCACACACTCTTTGGGGGAAATTCAAACGTTTATTTACATTGCTGATGATGATGGTGATGATGACCAAGACGACGACGATGACTACAGCAACAATGACGGAGATGAGGATGATGGTAGCGGCGATGGGAACGATGGTAGCGGCGATGGGGATGATGGTAGCGGCGATTTAGACCATGTTGATGACGATTCAAGCTTGGTGTTTTTATCTGTTGAAGTGGGCATTTTTTTGGATAACTTTATCATAACAAGATCCACCTGTGCATTTCAAACACAATGTCCACAAATACACACGTCTTGTTGTTAATTGAGCGTTACTGCAGCTGTATTCAAATAGTCATCATCAATAACAATTCCCTATTTTTGGAAAGGTGAGACAGCGTGCAAGATGTCACTTTGTCGACTTAAAGTGTCTCTTATTGTATGTTTCGTTATCCTAACACTAGGACTGACCGCTGAGTCCACTGACGGACAACCAGGTAAGTTTCAGGCACTTTTTAGTAGCTTCGTGAACTAAGTTGTTACAGATCGATTTATTTCGATTTTGTGTGTAAAATGCGAACAACCAACAATGACTTGCAACACGAACCCCATGGCACACGAACGAGCCCAGAGGCACGTTTCTAGGGAACAAAATTGTCAGTTTGCTCCGCCTGGACACAAAAGTCGGAACTCTGTTTTAGAGTAGACAACTTTAATGCTTCACTTGTGGCATTTTAGAACGTTTTACTTCGTCCATTGAATCAGGTTGGTAAAAGTTATGCTGAACATGCGGCAAGATCAAAGCAAAAGTTATCGGATTCAAACAGAAATAAAACAAATAGACTGTAAGGGTAACAACAAATGACACGTGGAATCATGACCTATATGGGAACGTATACCGGTACTTGCTCTTGAAACGTCATTAATTGACAGAAGAAGGTTCTACGTTTACCTGAACAGAAATGTGTCCCAGTTAGTAAAACCTGACCGTATCACCACAGAAGGAAGCGTTCCTTAGACACAAAAATCTCAACAAAAAGAAACCTGATGCAAGACTCAGGGCACACATTCAAAAGCACGTGAGTAAAAGGGAACATTCCGCTTATGTTCTCGCGAGCTTACTACACTTTTGCTTAGTGCTATTCTTTTATTTCCCTACATGTATAGGTGGCACTGGAAATGAGGATAGGTAGCACTTACTAGCGCCCCCTAAGGCAATAGAGATCACTGAAGGGATTGGTTTAAGAGGCACGAATATTGAATTATGGAATTAAATTGACTGTTTCCGTTCCATTAGCGGAGAGTTCTTGCCGCAAGGACTACGCAAGTGTCGTAGGTCTACTCCGGTCTTGGGACTATTTAATTGAAATTCCTTCAAAGAAATGAGAACTTTTTGTTTCCAATTATCTAATAAGATTTCAAACAAATTTTCACACCTTCATAACACAAGAAAATAGTAGCGCAGATGTACTGTGGACCGAAACAAACTGTTCTGCAGGAATGACACTATGAGCAGTGGCCATGGTGATCACAACTCTCTAAGAATTGTTTGGAAATAATGTTTTATTTCTATATCACGTCAATGTACAAACCAACACAGGCATTTGAAGCACATAAACAGATACTTTATATACCGTAATCGGGGGAGGGGGGTCGGGAAAAGTCTATGGTTGATACGCTAATGAGAATGACAATAATTTTGAACTGTCCCTATCTCAAACTCACTGACTGTGTCTCTGATGGGTTTACCATTTGAACAACAGTAAATTGGTTTTCATTCGACCACCAATAGCATCCCTGCCTCTTTGTCAGTGCAAATTGATTGTCATCCGATAGCTGCTTCACCTCTTGGTGAGTGTATAACACGTAAGCAGGAAGTTCATTACTGATCTCGTACAAGTGTAACCGTCATATCAAGCTTTAAACCCATCACACGTTGGTAATTACGCTTGAATTCGTTTACCAACAATTTTGGTATGATATTTTATGTATTTCCTCTTCAATTAGTGTACTTTTAATCAAGAAATAAACGCAAAAATAAAAACAAAGATAAATTTTTGTAGTAACGCCATCAGTGGATCCGGTCTCCGCCATTGCATCGTCCTACACGAGCCGCGAGCCGCAGTGGTCTCGAAAACTGAGTTCGACTGAGTAGTACGAAAAGTTGCGTGTGCGGAGGATGCAGCAATAGTAATCGGGCAGACAATATTTCAGTTTTTGCGTTTCGAAAATATCTGTGCCATGTTGAAATTCACTAACCCCCCACACGGCGTTCAGCGCCACAGACCCCATGTAATGCGCCCGAGAGATTTCATGCTGCTGGTATAAACAGCGTTTTAACAACTTTCTTGCTAATATAATGCAGGCAAATTTCCATTGCTGTGTAGTAGGGTATACTAATGCATTACAAAAAGGACAAACCCTTTCAAATGTCAATGGATGAACAAGGACAAGACCAGTCATGTGTTGTTCAATCAGGCTAATTTAGAGTTTTCGATCATTAAAACTGTTTGGAGAAAGAAAATGCGCCTATCATCAAAGTGACTTATTATCGTTTCAGGAGCTCAAACAAGCTTATCACAAGTGCTTCTGAATGCCATCTTTGACGAACAACTCGCTGCAACGGCCCCGGTAACACGTAACCTAGCAGAAAATGTCGATAGTTATGATGACGCGAAGAACTACCTGATGGACGACCGGGAAGAAACTGCGAATGAACACGAACAGACAGAAATTCGAAAATCAGGCAACTACTTGGACCCACGTGATCAAATTCAACAAGAAGTAAGCCTAGACATCCACAAGCGACCCTGGTTCTGTGGATTGTGGCGCAAGCGCCAGATACGCAATCTGATGCTTGCACGAGTTCGACCGACCCATCTTTACAAAACGAAAACGAAGCGATGCAAGAAAGGCTACAAGTTAGTTAGACTGAGTATGCAGTTTGCAAAGAAGCTTGGTTATAGTAAGGCTAAAGTTGGACCAATGGTTGGACGCAGTCGTTTTACATAGAGTTGGTGGACCTCAAGCGATTGATCTTAGTAGTAACGCCCTCTTTCTTATTCTTACAAACTTATACTCCAGTATTTCGACATTTCATAGCTTCTTGGACTAAAAGACGGCAGTCGCTTATGGGACGAAAGATTTCACCGACGCTTTGATTTACTGTACCGGGTGTCCCAAAATGTACTCACAGTTGAATGACAATTGCGGCATTGATTATTGTCCAAGTAGCATGATCAGCGCACTGGTAATCAAAAATGAAATACCATCTTTAAATCAAAATAAATCTATTGTTTATTAACTTGGAAACTATATTTACTGTCTTTACGTTTTCGCGTGTCCATCAAAATAAACTTTCGTTCTAAAATTTATGTAGTTTCCCTTGCCATTCCTGTGCGCTCAAAACCCGTGACGACTCACGGAAAGGTGGGACCACACACTCCAGCTGGGTACAGTGTGTGGATTTTTCCCGTTTTGTAGCCTACCAGTGGGAGTACATTTTTAGGACGCTATGAAATGTGATGGAGGGCGGGCAAAACATAAATAATGGAAAGTACACCTGTCTGTAGGCAGCCTTGAACTCGTCAGTGTCCAGTCAATTGGACAGGAACCCTTAAGGAACACCATCAGTGTCCAGTCAACTGGACAGGAACCCTTCAGGAACACCGTGCAGTATAGCCCTCTACTGTGTTATATTTGCAGCTAGACCCTGTACTGACATCTTATAATCGACGTCACTATTGTTTTAACACTCAATTACTATTATATATTATATATTATATATGAGAATGTTACAGCAAGCATGTACAACCGTAACATCGTCTTTATTGCAGTTTGATTAGCTGTAGTATTTTATAGCAAAACAAAAGCCCATAAGAATTGATATAAACACAAACTACATGTACCCTGTTTAAGACATGTTTTTATAGAAGAAATCAGATGTCGTGTGCCTATGGAAAAAACATTCGAGCCATTTTTAGCGAAAAGTTATTTCGAATAAAGGCGCATCGGCCTTCTACAAATAGGTCTATAGTAAGGAAAGAATTATAGCGAGGCTTCTGACCAAGTTGACAACCTGATAACGAAAACGATAATGGTTTCAAATAACCACGAACAACTTTCGCGCTGACTTTGACGGGACAACCTCAGGTACTGTGGTGCCCTGAAGTTATCCTCTCACGTGTTTCATGTTCGCGCAGATGCAATCTTCAATTCACGAGTCCGCGAGTCATCTAATTTTCAAAATACTTTTTCTCCTACATTTTTCAAGAAATTATTTCAATTTCAGTGTAAAGATGTCTGTCTACATGCCAATCAAGTAAGTTGTCTAATCACATTAAATATGTCAAAGGTCATTGAGTGCAAACTAAGATTTTGAGCTAGACACTTCAAATTCACAAATCCAATTGGTATATGTAATTTACTTCCAATTCCATAGTTTCAGGTCATTTGGTGCAATCATGGGGTTTTTAGGTGCGTTGAAAATTTGATCTTTTCATCCAACATCTATTCTGATGAGTCAGCAATTAGACAACTGTGATTCTCAGCATTAAACACACTTTTCGCGGACTTTGCAATAATTCTACTAAAAGGGTTTATAATGCACCAGAAAGGCTCAATTTATGCAAAAGCCATCTAATTTTTAAAATGTAATTTCTTCTCCATTTTTCATGGAATTCTCTTCAATTTGAACACGAAGGCGTCTCGCTAGTTCCCTGCGTGTCCGCTAGGGGGAAGGGAACACCCAGGTATCATTCAGCGGCACGGGTTTTATCACTGGTTGATGTAACCTCAGCAGTCATTGGTTAGCCTTACAACAAAAAGAGAAAACGGCGGACTTTGATTTTTAGCCTCGTCAACATCTTTACTAATCAAGTTTCCTCTCTACAGTGTCAATAACGTGATTGAGCTCAAAGTTTCAGGTGTAACCATGGGGTCATTACGTGCATTTCTTTCTGAAAATTAACATGTTTGACTACTGCGATTATCAACATCAACCACACTTTTCAGACTTTACCATGATTCCACTACAAAGGCTAATAATGCACCAAAAAGGGCCAATTACTGCAAAGGATATCTTATTTCATTCAACACGTATTCCTTTAAAATAATTTCTATTCTACTGTGTCAAGAGTTAAACATCTGTGATTCAGCACGATCCACATTTTTATATTCTTCTATATGAGTTCTGCTGCGGTGCAAAGCCACCGAAAAGGCTGTAAATTTTCCAAAAATTCTCACTCGCCCGGAGTCATTATTGTAACTTTCTAACAATAATCGTTCTAGTTTGAACCTGTCACCTATATAAGATTGACTTCAAATTGTGCCTTAGCCAAATTGAAATAATTTCTGGACTTGAAAGGAATTGACAGTTCATTAGTGCTCAAGACCAGATTCTGCAAGTCTGAGTTATCACGGTCAGTTATGTTATTCGCTGAGCAGCAGAATTTTAAGCAATAACAAACTTAACAATTCTTCGCAAGACCTGATACCACTTCTCATCTAAGAAAGGAACTAATTTTAATTAGTATTGAAATACCAAATTTTATCGATAAGTGCTTTCTTCGATTGAATGTGTCACGTTTATAGATGATTTAAACTGCAGGGACGGTCGACATGATCAAAGCTAACACGATGGTCGAAGATACCGACTTGCCGTATATACATATTGTTGAACAATTTTATGACATTTACAGTCTTGCTGTAGCTATGGCCTAATAGATCAGTCGATCCAAGAATGTGGGGTGTCCAGCGCAAACAGAGGCATTTCTTCTGGCATAGACTACTATCATTGAGAATACGATACTTTTTTGACTCATGTACATGTAATAACCACTCAAATTGACCAGAAGATGGCGTCTTCAAGACTTGTACCTTCAATATTTTGTTCCGAGGATATGCATGTAGCTGTCGACGATGCTACCCGCGTAAGCATAAATCACAAACCGTCCAAGAATGTAGACGAGGAACTGCGGTGCTGGAGAGTTGTGTCTGAGTACAAGCACTGTCTCTTCTAGAGTTATTGTTTATCCGTCAAAGCAAGCTGTCCGCTTAGTAAATTGAAACCTGGCACACGTGTTGTGAGGCTCATCTCCGTTTGCCTCCATCCTATTTTTTGAAATTAGACCCCCTTAGAAAAACTGGTTGTATGCATGAAAATGGATTTCGAAGTAATCGTTCATATATCAATCATCTGTTCTCGTTGACAACAAACCTGTACTTAAATTGTAACGAGAAATACTTTTGAGTTGACAAGTCAGGATTTGCTACCCAATAAATTGTAAAATAAAAACATAAATGTCCTATCAACAGGACACTTAAAATGATTTATGAAAAACTAGCAACCTACAATATGACAAACTAATACGAGTAAGACTGACTGGGTTAACCCTGAAATTGGTGCCCGTGAAGGAGATAATTTATCACGCACACCTTTTGCGCTTTACGTTAAGAAATTAAAAAGGGATGAGAGGTGTGTGGCCATTCAATTTCATCAATTTCGCCCTTGTTCAAAAGTGAGGAAAATCTATAAAATTTGTTTTAACAGTTTAAATAATTGGTGTATAAAACAGAGAATGTCTTAAACAATACAGTTCACTTCAGAACCGAACCTATTGAAAAAGGTAGTTAGGATTTTAAAGTCGGAAATTCAGTTGGTAAATGTAGAACATCACGTAACTATTTAGGGGTTATTCTTGATGATAAATACCTCGATTTCAAACAAAATGTATCTAGGTTTACCGGGGCTTCAGAAGATGTGTTAGGAAAAGTATTTTCAAAATCTCGCGATAATAATAGTAATATCTTAAAACTTTTAAAAACTTTTTTTGGTTCACGAGTATCACCAATTTCATGTCACTATGTTTCTGCTGTGCCGGGTTACTAAGATTGCACTAATTCTGATAAGTATTCAAAACACTGCTGCGTGTTCTTTTTCAGGAGTGGACAGATTTACACCTATCATTATCTTAGGATCATGAGGGGTGAAGTAATACATATAGCTGGAACTTAAATATGATTCTACTTTGGAACAAGTTTGTACGTTCAAATGTTGATATACTTACTGAAATTGTTTTTCTAAATTTTAAGTATTTGTAATATTGATATGTGAGATACGAGCTCTTTAAACACACACACACGCACGCACGCACGCACGCACGCACGCACGCACGCACACACATGTGTGGGATTAATCTGTAACTATCTAGCTTAGAAAATAGAAAATCATTTTATTTAAACACGAGGGTTTTGCTGAATAGTATGTAAAACATAACTTGTGACGTTCCAAGCGCCATCTATTGGCCCAGCTTATGACTGAAACTGTAACCCACAAAACTCCCTGTGGAGGAGCGGGACAATGTCAACGAGCCAATCCAGGTGGAAGTGACGTAGTTCACGCGCATGCGTTCTATCAAGAGGGATTCCCTTTCTTTACATCCTGTCGAAGTGCTTTTGTTTTAGCAGAGAATTTCTCGATTTTCAAGCACCGTGACAGCGGCATTGGATGAATTTCGACATGGTACGTGTGCCTGATTTATTATATTTTATGAGCTAACAGAAACCAATGCTCTTCGTGAAGGGCGCCGCCTGTTTAAAAATGTGTGTGTGATGATATCTGGATCAGCTAGTTGACATTTGCAAAATCAGGTCAACCAGCGGAGTCAGGTAGGACTTAGCATTTGTATTTTTGTGATGATACCTGGATCAGCTGGTTCACATTTGCAAAATGTCAACCAGCGGAGTCAGGTAGGACTTAGCATTTGTATTTTTGTGATGATACCTGGATCAGCTAGTTGACATTTGCAAAATGTCAACCAGCGGAGTCAGGTAGGACCAAGCATTTGTATTTTTGTGATGATACCTGGATCAGCTAGTTGACATTTGCAAAATGTCAACCAGCGGAGTCAGGTAGAACTAGTTGTCTGGTAATTCAGAAGTGTTTTTCAAAAATTTCAGGTTATTTGCATGGAATTTTTTGATGGCGTTGTGCTACCCGATAGATGACAGAAGCTCGAATGAAAGATGAAGTGAACAATACAGGTAACTATATGAAAATGTTGAATTTCCATGTGTAAGTTATTCACAGGTGCACAATTAATTGGTGACATATGTAACTCACTGTGCAATTTTAGGGCAATTCCTGATTTAAAATAATAATTAAGTTTCATTGTCATTCTAGTGATCATTTTTAAATATTACACATTTCATTTTTAGGATGGCCATATTTACTCACTAGTTATGATATTGTTTCATATCTTTCAAGATATTCAATTTGTTTAAAAGTTAACATCACAAAGAGTGTTAATTCCCAGCATAGACGTCTCTGTGATGATGATCTTGTGCTAAAGGCCAAATCGATACATAACACACATGGACGGCGCACCATAGGGGGCTGGGAGGGCTATAGCCCCCACTTTTTTCAGTGCTCCGGCGCCCATGGTCTATGGGCGGTGTACCCCAGGGGGGATGGGGGGCTGCGCCGCCCATGACACATATGACAGTTTGTCTTTGATTCTGCAAACATTGACTATCATGATCTTAACTGATTGTCTTTTATATTTTGAAACTTTAAGGTTTTGTTTTGTGATATTATTTTAAGGATGAGTCCTCATGCAGCGGACAAGCTTACTTAATAATAACATTATTTTGCTTTCTCATCAGATCACTGTCAAGCCTCAGCAGAGTTTATTCATGAAGACCATGGGCATTTTCAGTGTTGTTGCCTTACTCGAAGGGAAGTAAGCAGTAAGAATTTCGTCCTGATGTGCCACCACTCCGTTCATGTAGGAGGATACCCAGCCGTACCAGACCTCCTCCCTGTGAAAGTCATAAAGAAAGATCTCTGCACACACATAGAGAAAGTTAACAAGTATGTAGTTCAAGGGCTTTGCAACCCATGTTTGGTGTTACAAATGATTTTTTTTTCATCGACTTTTTGCTGTGAAATTAGTCTCACCTTACTAGAGCTTTAGAAAGGATATCACAGTAAATGAGAGTGGTCTTTGAAATTGTAGTAAGACTTGTTGCAGATACGAATGTTAAATCTGTGCTCTCTAACAAACATGCATATTCGCTGGCTGTAACAAGTGACATGCTTGAAAAAAGAACAGAAAAAGTAAAATTGGGACCACCCCCAAACCAATGCCTAATAAGTTTTTTTGGTCATTTTTTAGAGTTCAAATTAGGAAATACGAATGCAAATTTTCAAATATAAGTCAGATTTTAAAGGGAACTGTTTCTCCTGTATGCTGCGCTGGGTTGTCATTTCATCTGAAAAGCAACATGTAGGGTTTCTAGTCAAAAACAAAGTTTCAGATCTCCCTAGCTTAGTAGTTTTAACTACTAAGAATTAAAATTCTGACATTGTGAGGAAGAAGCANTTTTAGAGTCCAAATTAGGAAATACGAATGCAAATTTTCAAATATAAGTCAGATTTTAAAGGGAACTGTTTCTCCTATATGCTGCGCTGGGTTGTCATTTCATCTGAAAAGCAACATGTAGGGTTTCTAGTCAATAACAAAGTTTCAGATCTCCCTAGCGTAGTAGTTTTAACTACTAAGAATTAAAATTCTGACATTGTGAGGAAGAAGCAGCAAGTGGTTTAATTTTCAGTTTGTAACTTTGAACCTAATGGGGTTTTATGCAATGCCTAAAATTGGCAGTGAAATCTATATATTGTATACAGAGAACAGCAGTGTGTTGTGACCAAGCTGTTTAACGGAAAATGTTGAATGTTATAGGCATTGAATTGAGGCTCTGACAAAACATTTACCAGTTCAGTAATGTCATTACTACTGTGTAAAGTAAGTACCTGAAAACACATTAACATAGTTTTAATTGCTGGAGTTTCTATTTCAGATGCATCATCCACAAAACATCTTGGATTCCATTCTTCATTGTGCTGTCTCAGGACCGATAGAGCCTTCTGCAAGGATGCCATGTTTTCATTTTCGACTTCCAGGCATCACTTCACATCCAGCATTTGTCGTGACACATACTAAAAACAGAGGATGGGCATACAAAGTAGTCTGGTGTTTATAATAGAATTA
>NMRA01000263.1:424142-447089 GCA_002633005.1 Phoronis australis
TTCACCGAAATGGTAAATTTGCTGTTTTGCATTGTATTAGGTTATGATTAACTGTCAGGCAAAGTAGAAAAATACATCCTACAGCATACAAAATTGATCCATGTGTGTAACCTTTCTTAGGTTCTGACAGCAAGGGTAGTGTAACTTGGAAACAGGGATTTCTTTAATTAACAGTCTTGCACTGTGGCATTTATGCAAACCTGTATGGCTGCCATCATGGGGCCACTAGCAACACAAATCAGCACAAAACTATCGGTGCTTATCAACCCAAAAATACACCAGCAATGCAATGTAAGAAACACCAATATAACAAAATAGTTTGCACAGTTATTGGTACCAACAAAACAAAATTAATAGAACTCACTGTTGGACATTATAATCTGTATCTGATCTGGAGAGAAAGTGAATACTGACTTTGAGTACTGAGCTAAGTGGATAGTGTTATTAACAACAAATGTCGAGTTGTCACGAAATCTTTGGTATGAGTTTTAACACTACCAAAGAATAATTGCATGTATTCTAACTCACCTTCACGAGTTCATATAGGCCAAATTTCCAATTGCTCTTTAACAGCCGTGTAGTTGACTGACATCTCCACTTCAAAATCTTTTACTGCATGGGTTTGATACTGCCTCATGATTTTCCACAAAGCCATGGATACCCCTGTGTTTTTTGAAATACTTCACCCACTCTTTGTTTCTGTGGAGACACTTCGACAAATGCTCATATTTTCTTTGCTTGCCTGTGTGGTATGTGGGGAGAGCAGAGGGCCCCACTTTTCCAGACACTAAAAAATCTGACAATGTTTACAAAAAATATTCAGATCTTCTTCAATTTTTTTCTAAGTGGATGTAAACTGGAGCTCGACCTGAATGAAAATAAGGTTTTATTCGAAATATTTTCAAAATCCGTTTTAATATTAAATCTTTGTGTGAGTCCGTGTGAGTAAACTCTTTGTGTGAGTAGATAAATTGTATACATGTGAATTTATTTATTGTGAATGAAAATGATTTATTCAAATTCATTACCATCATGTTATTGTAATCTTAACATTTTATTCATGTATTTGTGTATATTTTTTATATTTCTTTATATATAAGCCTGTTGGCACTTTCTGTGACAATTTCATAATAAACATTAAAAAATTCTTTTTCTGCAGTTTCATCTCCATAATCCATTGCACAAATAAGTCTTTATGTCTAGCTGATCGAATTTTGGTAGCCGCGCGCTTTTGTCTTTCGTATCTTCTTTGTAGAAGAGTGTCTGGGAATCCCTGTATTCCAAAAATAGAATCATGATTTTCGACAACAGATGTCCTTGCTTCATACCTGGATTGGCTCGTTGACGTCCCGCTCCCGTTTGGCAAGACCAACATGTTCAGTCGATGACTAACCTGTCTGTTTGGTAGAAGTGACCTGTTCGTTCGACAAGTAACCTGTTCGTTCGGTCCGAGTAACCTGTCTGTTCGGTGCAACTAACTTGTTCGTTCGCTAAATAACCTGTCTGTTTGTCGAAATTTAACCAAATAACCTGTCTGTTTGTCGAAATTTAACCAAATAACCTGTCTGTTTGTAGAAATTTAACCAAATAACCTGTCTGTTTGCCAAAACTGAACCAAATAACCTGTCTGTTTGAAAACTAACTTGTTTATTTGGCAGCGTTGTCTATTTTGAACCTTTTCGCTGCCCATACTTGACCCTTGCTATCATAGCTACAGATGAGCCTTGAGTACCATTCTCACTACTTGCCTCCGTATCCATTAGGGTGAAGGGAACACGCATGTATCTTTAAGTTTCCTCGGGAAAAATACTTACATCGGCGTTTCTGATTTCCTAGTCCAATTTTCAGCAGGTAGCGCTTGATACGTAAACAAACCGGCAAGAATGGTGGTAGTGAAACTGTGGATATAGTTTGTGCTCTGTTGTACAGATAAATCGGCAGTGCTTAATTGGGATGTGTTCAAGAAATGTGAATCGGGAACTTGTGGTTGTGCCTTATCGGTGTGCACTTTTAAACTGTCGCTGACTTTTGTTTACGTTGCTGTAAGTATGCCAGAGTGCAATTTCGGCTACTGGTGTCAAGCTCATAAACTGTCCAGGTCACAGACAACAGTATTCGGTCTTCCTGACTTTATTGGCACTGTGAAGAAATAACCTGATTCGCAAAGATATTGGCAAAGCTGAAATCGTTCACAGTCCGTCATTTTCATTCCTTGCTGTAAAGCTAACCAATGACTGCCAAGGTTGCATCAACCAGGGATAAAATTTTGGTGCTGAGTGATATCTGCGTGTCCTCTTCGCCCTAGCGGACACGCACGGAACCACCGACGAGTACCCTTGGAAGTTTGGTGAGATTGCTAAGTTTGGCAAATCTTGACTTTTCTACCATAAACAGAGAGTATTGGCGAATTTGTTTTAGTGGAACAAAGAATGATATTTCGTTTGGCTTCCTTGTTGAACGCACGTGACTAAAAACGACCACGAAAAGATTTTTGCAGAAAAAAATATTATACATAGCAAGTGTGCACACTTAGTCACAAATAATAGCGCTATATACCAAGTATGATAGGTACAGAGATTCTAAATAAAATATGCAAGATCTTTCCACTTAGTTATGTGTCGCTCAAACTCAAAATTTTGTTTACAAATCAAGTAATCAACTTTACAATAATCTATGATATTAACCCGTAAGTTATTAAAAATAGGTACAGCTTCCTTAAATTTCTCCCTATATATAAACATTTTCGTTGAGCAAAATATGATATCATATAAAAACAAACTTCTATTGCAAAAACCTAACAAAACCTCTTTTACTGAAATATTTGTATTGTTGTGAAAAATCAGCTTGAGCCAAAATATTAATTTGTTCCACAAAATTTTAACATATCTACACTTCCAGAACAAATGTACATTTTCAATTGATTCAGGGACTTCGATGCAAAAAGAACATAGATTTGAATTTGCAATACCATTTTCGAGAAAAAAATTTGTTGGAAGAATGTCATGTACAATTCTATAGTTAAACCACCTCATTTTTGTATCACTATATTTGCCAAAAGCACTACATGTATTTATGGAATCCCAATCCATTCTTTCATTTGTCGTGCTTAGGCTTAAATTCCCTTTTGCTTCTGAATAAGGATTACGGTACAGATTTTTAACAAATAAATCATAAAAGTCGTTAATGCCTTTTGGTGATCTAGTTATAACTTCATACACTTTAGACCATAATGGTAACAATGGTAAGATTATTATTGTTGTTCATTTAAAAAATATTATTGAAAATGAGGAACAAAGTATATGTAATAAATCGACATGAAACTAGAGTACTCTTGCACACATTTTATGGATTAGGGTCAATAATTAACTTTCTGAAGAAATTGTTTTCTTATAAACTACTCTGGAAAGTCCTACAATGCAACTATCCAATGCACATCCCAAAGCTGCACAAAAGATGTTTGCTCATTTTTATCTATCGGAGACCCTTTTTCAGTAAATTTCGGATAGGTGATTAGAATAATTAGTTTATCACATTTTTTAAATTGTCACTGCGTCCTGAAATTTTTCTGAAGATCCGTATCAAACGGCACCACCGATTAATGTAAGACGATGAACAATTTTGGATGAATGCCGACAAAACTCTTTAGTATTACAGTAACTGTGAGGATCCATACTCTAAAATCGTTGTCTTGATAGGGAAGAAATATTGTCGAATGCTTGTTTAATTAAATAAATTGTACTTGTAGATCCGTCCAGGAAAGGTGATTGTACTAGAATTAGAACTGTTCTTCCGGACAATATTCACAAAATTAACTCTTGTAACTTTTGAAGCATCAAGCCTCCTTCAAAGGGAAGATGGTACTGACGGTTGGCTGGTATGTCGACTCTTGCTTTTCAAGAGATCTCGTATGGTTGCCAAAATCACACAAACTCTCATCCCATTCCATGTAAACAAACCATAAAGGATATCACACAGGTGACGCAAAGTAACGTTCTCTGGTGGCTGCCATCTTATTCCTACTCCTGCGCCATCTGTTTTCCACAACAATAACCAATTATATACGCTGCAGCACACTTGGAACCGAGCTTCACCTTGTTTGTTCAATGAGGATTGAGTGTTTTGATGAATGAAGTCTCCTGAACATCTCCCTGAAACCAGTTTTTCTCTGTGCAAGGACTTGACATTGTCATTTTTAAATTATCCTAGTGGCCTGTGCCTTGGGAGTGATTGAAACAGCCCAGACACACCCTTACCAGCAGGATTGGTACCCTTGTACCACCTTAAAGCGTGCGACTCGTTCACCACATGGGCGGCGCAGCACTGAAAAAAGTGGGGGGCTAAATCCCCTTTAGCCCCCCTGTGGTGCACCGCCTATAGACCATGTGCGGCGTAGCACTGAAAAAAGTGGGGGGCTGTAGCCCCCCAGCCCCCTATGGTGCGCCGCCCGTGCACCACGTACAAGTTGGCGATGATTGGAGAAACCGGAGCACCCATGGCACAACCGTCATTGCCAACTTTCACATGGAGAACTTGAGTACCACGCGTTAACGCGATACAAGGGTTCCAAGCCTTCCTATTGGGTTCGCTGCATGGATGATACGTTCAATGGGATTAGACACTCTGAAATCTATATTTTCTGTCGTCATATCAGCTGGGAGGATAAGTATATTACCTTCATACAGGAAATGATGAGTAACAATGGTCTCCTCTTTTTATATTGCTTGATTGCGATTGATTCAGAGGGCAAGATGTACCATAAACATACACACACGGATCAGTATCTTAATCTAGCATTCGACTCCCACCACCCGTTAGAGCACAAGTATGGCGTGGTTGGAACACCAACAGTACAGAGCGGAAACCATAGTTTCGGATCCCGGGAACATGGAAGAGGACAGATCACACGTGAACCAGGCGCTTTCTAAGTGCAGCTACCCCCAAATGGGCGTTCGCTAATGCAGGTAGGAAGGGTGAATGTAACAACAGGGAACGTCCTTTAACGATGATTTTGTTTCCGCTAAAACGTATTCTGGCCAGTATTTCAGGGTGACCCATAAACCGGTTAGAACATTACCACAGCTACTCGTCCATCCTGGAAATAAACTAGAAGAAACGTCAATCAGTGGAATTACGCATGAGATTCAGGGTAAGGGAGAGACGTTTTTTGTGTGTCACTAATAGGTTGATTTGTGACGTTGTGTCGTTGTTTTGGACTTGAAAAACGGACGACTGTTGAACGTGAAAAATCAAAGATGGCGGAAAAATCGGTGATTTCGGTAATTTCACAATTGGTTGGTAAAAACTATGCAACGTGGAAGGTTCAGTGTCAAATGGCATTGATGAAAGGTGGCCTATGGAACATTGTCGCGGGTAAGGAAGTTCCTCCTTCGGTGATGATGCATCAAAACTCGAGAAATACAATGTAAGAAGGGACAAAGCACTTGCTACCATAGTTCTCTCAGTGTACACTAGTTTGTTGTACATACTAGGAGACCCCGTGGATCCCTGTGACGTGTGGCAGAAATTGCAGAACCAGTTTCAAAGGAAAACTTGGGCAAATAAGTTGCATTTACGTAAGAAACTATATTCAATGAAGTTAAATGCAGGGGATGACGTCAGAGCTCATATGAAATCCATGACTGAGCTTTTTAACGAACTTGCAGTAATTGGTGATCCAGTAAACGATGAAGATCGTGTTGTGCATCTTCTTGCAAGTCTTCCTGATATGTATGCTGTGTTGGTTACAGCGTTGGAGGCTTGCGAGGAGGTGTCTAGGATGAAACTAGTGACTGAGCGTTTATTACACGAGGAGCGGAAACTTAGCGAGCAGTCAGCCGGGGAAGCACTTGTCGCTCGCGAAAAGACTAGGTCAAACAAGGGTCCTAAGTGTTATGGATGTAAAGTGTATGGTGACATAAAACGTAATTGTCCAAACAAAGATGACAGTGATACAAAATACAAAGCCAACACAGCCAACATAGCGACTAAGGACAGTGACAGTGAGGTGTCTGTTGGCTTGCTGATAAATGCAATGCTTACTGATGCTAGGTCTACTCGTGAATGGATCATCAACACACAATGACAGAGCAAAATATACCGAGTTTACGGAGCTTCAGGACAGCAGAAACGTAACGCTTGGGGATGGATGTCTTTTAAAAGGTACCGACCAAGGATCGGTTGAGCTCGAACTTGATTCCCTGGACGGGAATAGTACAAAATGTGTGTTAGACAATGTTCTGTTTGTACCAGGCCTGTCATTCAGTTTGTTAAGCAGTTTGAGTTGTGGCGTCGTCGTTTTGGACATTTAGGTGGCCAAAGTTTGAAACAATTGATACGCAATAACATGACAATTGGACTTGACTGTAAGTCGGATTGTGAACTGGGAGTTTGTGAGCCTTGTGTTCAAGGAAAACTGCACAGAGCCAGCTTTCCAGAAGGCAAGGCCCATCGTAGCAATGTTCCTCTGGGACTTGTGCACACTGATGTTTGCGGTAAAGTGAGCACAGCTTCCCACAGTGGCCGTGAATACTTTTTGTCATTTGTCGATGATTATTCCCGGTATACTTGGGTGTACTTCATCAAGCGTAAGGATCAGGTATTTGATACCTTTTTAGAATGGAAGGCTATGGCTGAGAATCTTTCTGGTCAGAAACTCAAAGCTCTCAGATCTGACAATGGAGGAGAGTACATTTCAAAGCAGTTTGAACAGTACCTCAGACGAGAGGGAATCGGACACCAAGTTACTGTTCCGAAGACACCAGAGCAAAACGGAGTTGTCGAAAAAATGAATCGCACCATTGTCAAAGCTGCACGCTCAATACTTGCTGAATCGCTTTTGCCTCAGAAATTTTGGGCAGAGGCAGTCTCCACTGCCACCTATTTGCGAAACCGAAGTCCTACGAGGGCAGTAAAAGGTCAAACTCCATTTGAGGTCTTGATGGGCAAGAAACCGAGCGTTGATACTCTACGTGTTTTTGGCTGCAGAGCATATGCACATGTCCCTAAGGACGAACGAACGTTCTAAGTTTGATTCAAAATCTAGAAAGACTGTCTTTCTGGGTTATGCACCTGATAGTAAGGCATATCGTGTGTATGATATAACTCGTGATCGAGTCCTTCTTACTCGTGATGTTGTGTTTGACGAGTACATATTCGGACTTGAGAAGGAGTATAAAAGGCCAACAGTACTGTCCGAGATTGGTAGTGAGAAATGCATCGATGTGGAACAGGCGGATGACAACCAGTAGGAAGTGAATGAAACTCCTGATGATTCGGTAGAGTTACGTAAGTCGAATCGCGAGAGACACAGTTCAGATAGGTACGGTGAATGGGTTTACACTGCTCAAAATAAGTCTGAACCTATTTCAGTGGGTGAAGCATTATCCGGGCCTAACAAGGTAAAAATGAGGTCTGCTATGGATAAGGCATTGGAATCACTCCGTGAGCACAATGTGTGGACATTGGTTGAACCCCCCGTAAATCGCTCTGTTGTTGGGTGTAAATGGTTTTTTTAAAGAGAAACTTGGGTCTGACGGCTGTGTTCAGCGTTACAAGGCACGGTTAGTGGCTCAGGGTTTCTCACAATGTTTTGGTCAGGACTATGTTGACACATTTAGTCCTGTTGTGAGACCGGAGTCTGTGCGAGCACTGATTGCTCTTGCATTAAAACAAAATATGATGCTTCATCAGATGGATGTGAACACTGCATTTCTAAATGGTGTGTTACATGAGGAGGTGTATATGAGACAAGGCAAGGAAAACCTTGTCTGTAAGCTCAACAAGAGTATCTATGGCTTGAAACAGTCACCTCGTTGTTGGAACATTTTTTTGGATGAGCATTTGCACAACATTGGTTTTAAACGTTCAGATAACGATCCAAGCATTCATATGTTGGACGGTGGTACTGCTATGCTAGCAGTTTATGTCGATGACATAATTATTGCTGCAACTGATGATGAAAAAATGTCAGAGATTAAGCGAGCAATAAAGGCAAAATTCAAAGTAACTGACATGGGTGAATTGAAATGCTTCTTGGGGGTTGTGATTGATCAGCTATCAAGTGATTGATCAGTTAGTTTGTCACAATCAGCTTACACGACCAAAGTCCTGGACAAGTTTGGTATGTGCGAGTGTAAGCCAGTCAGTACCCCTATGGAAATGGGTTTAAAACTTGAACCAAATGATGTTGCTACTTTTGATCAGGAATTATATCAGTCTGCTGTTGGAAGTTTACTATATCTGAGTCAGTGGACAAGGCCAGATATAGCATTTGCAGTGAGTCGCGTTTCTCAGTTCTGCTCGAAACCGACCGAACAGCACCGGTGGCTATTTTTGAGGATAACCAGGCTGCCATACCAATGTGTCACAATCCAAAATTTCATGGTCGTGCCAAACATATTGAAATCAAACATCACTTTATCCGTGATCTAGTCAGCACTGGTTCTATTGACTTAAAGTATTGTTGTAGTGCACTAATGATAGCAGACATGTTGACCAAGCAATTGCCAAGAGAAACATTCGAAAAACTCAGGACCATAGCAGGAGTTAGGTAAACATTAGTTTGTTAGTTGCTCAACGGTTAACATAAGTGAGGAGGAATGTTGGCATTTATAAGTTAACGTCTAGTGAATACTTTATCATACCTGCATTGAGGACTTTAGAAACTCTTTTATCGGTTATGTTTGAACTTAAATACTAACAACTGAGGAGGAGTGTTGAAAATCATTTATTAGTTTAAGTTCCTTCTACGTTTCATCGACCGCATTATTACGATTAGTTGTTTCGTTGTAGTTAGTCTCTTTTTCACTATAGCTTGGGTCATTTTTACGATGTGTTGATGTGTTGTGGTTTAATTTTTGCTACCAAAAAGTGATATATTTCAACAGTATAGACCGAAATGAGAGGGGAAAGGAGTAAGACGGGTCCATATGTTCACATAAATATATTTAACGAGTGAAATATCATTTACAGCCAACTGCTAAGTCATACATCTCATGAGCGACGTTTCGCCTTTCTCACACTGGACCGACAATCTAGAGACCTGTGGTTCCATTCCCAGTTGGGGCTCCTGATTTTTCTGTGTTTATTTGATATGTTTCATTACTGGCTATATCTAGTTAACACATACTGTTGAATTGCTGATTGTATATATATAATTGTCCAAATCCCGTGTGAAAAAGGCGAAACGCCGCTCATGGGATGCATGACTTAACAGTTGGCTGTAAACAGTAACTGCACAGATATCGGATCCCCAGTAGCTCAGTGGTGAGAGCACTAGACCGGCAATCTAGAGACCTGTGGTTCGATTCCCAATTGGGGTTCGCGGTTATTCTATGTTTATTTGATATATTTCATTACTGGACAACCTCAGCGTCTATATATTTACAATATATAGATGTGTGCGTGTGCGCAGGTGTGTGCGTGAATTCGACGTAGAATATGGCAGTAGTAGTAGTAAAATGTATTTTGGAAATGAGCAGAACCCCGGGATAGCTTATCCTCCTGCGTGCCAGAAATTACAACGTTGTCAACACTGATTAAAAAGTTCAACGCTCAAGTAAGTGACACGGAAAAAGGTCACGACTTTAATTTGATGTTCAGGGCCGAGATTGACAGTCTCGCACTTGCTTTGAAACTGAGGACACTTTTTATCTTGGCCAAATGGCTGTGCCGAAGGAAGATTGCAAATTTGTCACAAATGAATTCCTTACAGATATTCTGAGACGTTACGAATCAAATGAAGAACTCCGTGTCATCGACTTTACCCTTCAACGTTTGCGACCAGCTGGTGAGTTACATGCACCAATACCTTAAATTGCACACACATTCAGTTGTCCAGGTCAATTATATCTTTGGCTTTGTGCTAGTACGCAGTGTAGCAAAAACATTCAGAACGACGGTGTA
Source organism: Phoronis australis (assembly GCA_002633005.1). Lineage (NCBI taxonomy): Eukaryota > Metazoa > Phoronida > Phoronidae > Phoronis > Phoronis australis. Next base: position 434,046 of record NMRA01000263.1, read on the forward strand.
GTCAGTGCATGACCTGAGTAATGTCTTCCTCGAAGGCTTATTCTTATAACTGGTAAAATCACAGAAATAACTTTTGATTTATGGAAATGTTGCCTTTTGGTCGGGAGAGCCTCACATTGCTGTGTAAGTGGACGAGGTTATAACGACAAATTCAACAAATGTTCATATGAAAATTAATGTAGTTCAGGAGCATCCCTTCACGAACACGAACTTCGTTGAAGACACGGTTGTTTCGCTACATAGCTGCTCGTGCCTGGAGATAAATAAGCTGTCAAACAAAAAGTACAGCCGTGTCTTCTATGAAGTACATGGAAATTAGGGAATGCTGGCTGAAGAGGCAGACCAATACCTGCTAGCAACTCTAAGATTGAGAAACCCAAACACTTTCTAACAGCTGTTTGTGGTCGATGGCCTTTTTTGCTGGTAGCAACAGATGGGTGAAGCCGGGCTTCTCAGTCTGTTGGAAGTTCATAAGCGGATTTATAGGGTCTCTCCCCACCCCACGGACGCGACCAAAATACCGTTGACTTGGTGTTTTTATGGCTCACAGGGACATGTTCCATGCATTAAATGCACACTAATATCTGTTTACTAGCAAGTCCGCATTGAACACTTGACACTTGAATACAGAAGAAAGTTCAGTTCAGTTCATTTATTTAAAGTCAGTGGTTCAGTACATAGAACATTAGCCTAGGACTTGCATGACTGACAAATAATGGAAATTCATTAAAGATTTGGCATAATACGTACGTCAGTAAATAAATTAGAAAATAGCACGTCACTTGCAAACTAGCTACGCATGGTGCATTTACATTTGGTTCTATCTTAAAGTGCCGTTTACACTTACAAAGTTGACGCGGATCAGCTGACACGGAACAAGTTGTTCCAGTGTGTAAATGGACTGACACGAAGCAAATTAACACCGCGGTGACAAATTTTTGCCACCCGTTTGTGAGGTAGAGCAATTTGCCCCTGAACATCTTGCGCCGTGTCATTCATAAGTCTAAACGCGAAACTGGAGCAAGTCGGAAAGGATCATCTCTACTGCGCTTGTGAAGTGACCTTCATACGGGTTCTTTGTCTCTACAACTCTCGTCATTTGTAAACCTGCGATCCAGTCTCTCCAGCTTGCAATTTCTGTCTTGCCACGGTTAGTGAGTTGTGTTTGTAAACGGCCGCTTGACACGGGTCAATTTCCTCTGTGTCAGTTGCGCCGGGTCAAAAGTTGATGTCTAAACGGGACTTAACCGGGACTTTAGATTCTTTCAGAACGGATTAGTCTTATTCCGACTGGCACTGCTTGTTAGTGCACTCCACAATCTCACATTATATGCTGACAAAACATTTAGTCCATTTTGGACAGTTCTAAATACCTTAATGCACAATTGATCCTTGGGTCTAGGATTATAATGCGAGGAATTTGTACAAACAGATCTCACATAAAAAGCTTTGAAAGATAATGCAAAGGCTTTACTTCTACTAGTGGCATGTTTTCGAGCATCTTCCAGAAATGCAATATTTGCCTTCCTAAATATACAATTATATCCCGAGCACCAATCACGGAAAACAAAGTAAGCCTCCTGTATTGGAGACTGACCAGTTTCCTGGTGCTAGTATCACCACAAAAGTCTCATACTATGATACGTCCAACGTACACTTAGACAGGATTCTCTTGTCCGTCAAGCTATAAACAGTCTCTGTGCGTGTACTCATTCTGGTCATTACAAGTCACTCTTTTGCTACAATGTCAATGTTTCTGCCCCCTCTGCCCCAAGTGAACACAACTTTTGAGGGCTCTTATGGTCGCCATGTGTTCCGGACCCCATCCTTGGGTCACCAGGGACCTCCATTTCATGCGAGGGCCTAAGCTGCAGCGTTTTAGCTAATAACTTAATGAATAATGCCACACTGAGCTCAGCCGTATTACCCAAGCTCAGAACGAGAAACGTATTAATACCGTTGATGCGCGAATTTAATCCCATGCTCCTTTATGTGAATCTGAAACTAGTCCATGCAGTAATATTCTATAATATGCGATATACTTTTGAAAAATCTACCGAAGACCAATTTGTTCAAATATTATGCACGTGTCGCATTGATTTATTTGTTACAAAACTATCCTGTACTTGAATCATTTGAGCAAAACTTTTCTCAAATGCACTACTTTGGATGGCGTAATGATGCTGTAAATTCAAACGATTCTTTGTCAAGCTCGTAAACGAAAAACACAGCTGCTATACTTTTAATCAGTTCCATACTCACACATGACATGGTTACCTCATTGTGCAGACAAGTTGTAGTTTTCTAAATTTCTACACGTAAAACGATTGTCCAAAATACAGTACATGTGTTCCTGGATACGTCTGGCCCAAATGTCAAAACAAGTGTATTTTCCATTTCCCTCGTAATAAGTGGTCCTTGAGGTTTACTTTCGTTTTTAAAAACGTATTTTCCTTAAAATTTCCGGGTACCATTTTCAGAGCAGGACTTCATTACCAAAGTTCGTGGCGTCACCGCAGCTGTTTTAGAAGCGAAAGGCATTAGACAGTGCTACATGATTCTTAAAGCCGTTGTTCAACGTGAAGACTGTCAGATGGATGACGCGATGGAAAAGGAATTAATGCTTTTTGAAAAGGAAGAACTTTCGTATAAAAAGCTGATACCAGCCATGGAGAAAATTGTGAAAGAACAAGGTGCTTTCATAAGTGTTCCAGCTCCATCTCTCATCAAAAGCGAAACCCATGGAGTTAAATTCCTTCTACTCGAAGACCTTTCCTCGCAAGGATTTTTTGTTAAAAAATTCGGCGACAAATTCGATTACGATCACTGCAAACTGGCTGTCGAAGGAATGGCCACGCTGCACGCGCTATCTTTCATGTTAGGTCAGGGCTCGGTTGAAAACCTTAGACCTGATTTTGAAGCCTTGTTCGTGGAGAGATTTGCTCCTGGCCCCTTCATAAGAATATTTGAAAAAGCTGCCAGATTCAACTTAGATGTATGCCTCAGTATTGTACGACGTAATACCAGCGACAAAGAGATGATTAAGGAAATTGAGAAACTTCAATCGATGGAGGTATCTGGAATATATGAGAAGGCCTTTGCACCAGATCCCACATTCAACGTAGTGTGTCATCGGGATTTCAAACCTGGAAATTTGCTGTTTAAGTATGCCAACTCAGAGGAAATAAAAAAAGTTGTAACCGACTTCAAATTCATCGACTTGCAGCTTACAACAGTCGGATCACCTGCAGTTGATCTGGTTATGATGTTATACACGAGCACAACTGAGACTTTTCGGAGACAACACTTGGATAAAATTCTCCGAGACTATTACTCCAAATTCGTCAATGTTCTAAACATGTTGAACGTGCCAGTTCCTGATTGTTTCACTTACAAGCATCTCGTCCAACACTTCCGGAAACGGGCTGGAATGGGTTTTGTTTTTTCATGTCTTGTCTACGTAATATTGTCAGAGGCGATTACACGTAACTGTTTACAGGCGGCTGAGTGTTATGACATGGAGGCCTTTGATGAAATTTGTGAAGATATCATAAAAGCTGGGGACGATGACGATATTGTGGATACCTTTTGTGCGGCTGTCAAAGAGCGTTATTTTGACCATCTTTAAAGCCCTTTAAGTTTAATCTAGAAAACTGTGCATAACATTGTTTTGGTGCAAGGTGTTCGCCCTTCCGAAAACCACCCACCTTGGATAGACGAATTTGTGAAAAGCAATCTGAAACAAATTCACCTTCCAAGCTTGGGTGAAGCAGCTTCCTTTGGCGTAAACGTTTTACGTGGTCCATCTCAGTAGAATTAATAATGCAACAGTTCAGAGTAAGAGCTCGATGAAAAAGGATTAACCTGTCAATAGAGGGCGTACCAAAAGTAATAACAGTCTGGTTTAACTGCGTGCACATCGAACTCGAGGTCACAGATTCTCAGGAAAGTGGCTTGTAACTATTGATATTTCTCTATTACACTAATTTTAGAAAATTGTAAATACCTGCTGAGGTGTAATTTCTGTTGACATTGAAAAGTACGCACATCGAAAGTAGGGTTGGCCCACTCTCACATCTGAATTGTAATTGTTAAGATGGCAGGTTTAGTGACTGGGAAAACCCCGCTTTCTTAATAAGCGGTGGAAACGCTCACGTTGTGTTATTATGCAAGTGTGTAACATGCGTTCTGCAAATAAGCAGAAAGCCTGGATGGCATATCCTCCTGCGCGCGAGAAATAACAGCCTTGTCGTGATGGTTGGAATGCAAGTTCTCTAAAAAACAACGCACATTGTTTGTTCGTCGACACCAGATCTGTAAAAAATCATTTGCAAAAAAACATCCAAGTTATTGGCCTAGAATAACTAAGCGTTCAAACACCAAGTGCAATTTGAAACCATTAATATAATACCGGCAGAGGAATTCACAGAGAAGTCAATGCGCTGAGAACGCGACATGTTGATTTAAATGTGATGCCGAGTGACTTAATGCGTGGCTGCTGGGTATGGACATCATGAGTGAAATTGTTTTGAACACAAAATATGTTTTAACCGAAGCAGTTATAATAAAAGTGATGATTGATATCGCTCCTACCTTTGATTATTTCTTTCCCTTAACAAATTAGGTGCCTTGTATGTATTCAGAGGGTAGAAATGGTGAAAATCACTTACTAAGTTAGGTGTAACTATATTTCGAAGTTCATGAAAATTGCATTGTACAAGGTAAAGTCTTTGTAATGTTCGGAAATGACACAAGAAGAATTCAAATATCGTTTCAAAGTCATTTTCGTCTGTATTCATTAACACATTTCTGTAGCATGCGCATTTATAGACAGTCGTGACAGCCTGTAGATTTTAAGTTTCACAATTAGTAGACATTTAAGCATTCTTCAGTAAAATCTCAGGAATGTGTCTTTCGGTCGGTTAAATCAAGTACAGTTACGTCACCAGTACTCGTACGTGCGCCGTGTTGGAGGGCAACCAATTGCTTTGGTCAATGACAACAACCCGAGTTATCGTGAGTTGTTAGCTGCTGGTGATCGCCATGCGTAAGACCACTATTGACATTTTTTGGAGGCATAGACCGCTATAAAACACCGGCACCGAAACACGTAAAATAGAGAGGAGGGAACAAAAAGACGGGACAACATATTGGATAAGTGATTTTGCAGAGCTCAACGTCCACATTTAAAAAATGTCTCACATGCGTGATAATAAAAATATGTAACACAAAGTACAAATTTATAGTAGTGTCTCGCCGGTGACAACCCTTCTATTCACTCAGAAAAACAACCAAGAACTTGTTGCGCCCGTAAGCACTGCTCGATACTGCCCTAATTAGCCGAAATTGGGTTGTGTTACCCGAATATTCACGCTTCAAGTTTTGATCATCAGCGTACGTCACGGTGCTACCAAAAATTCATAATGAAAATTGAGATTTAAGGTGACTATTGCGAAATACAGAAGCTTATTTAAGGTGAAGGGGTAGTTTGAGAGTACTTACCATTAATAACTGCTTACCCTTGATATACAGAAGCGTCTTATCCGAAACATAAGCAATATCATTTGTGCATCGCTCTGGGGCCCAATGAAAATCTTGGACCGCGAAAAAATACAGTTTGTTTTGTATTCTTCGTTTTACTTCATGTATGTCTATACTTAGTATATTGTACATTTACAAAATGGGACTATCAATGAGTGAGACAAATTTCTTGAAATTATTAGCGGTGGACAGAGCTATAAAACAACAAAATCTCAGTGGCGGATTTAGAGGGGGACCAAGGGGGCCATGGCCCCCTAAAACTCTCCTAGATTCCTTTTGGCAATTGGGGGGTGCGGATGTTGTGACGAGCAAAATCCTGGCTAATACTATGCCCTGGACCCCCCTAACTAAAAATCCTGGATCCGCCCCTGGATCTGTTGTGTTTTTGTGATATTATTATAAATCAACAATTCTCTCCGATATCTGACAGGCATTTGTTGAAATCATGGCCGTTGATTTTACCAGCTTTAACTAACGCTAAAATACTCGGTCTAAGGCGATGGTTCGGGCCTTTGTAGGTCCCCGACAAAATGGGTCACGTTTGATGCAGTTTAGTGGAGTAAGGGGAGGGATTGCCAGGAATGGTATTCAGTAGTTCCATGAAGCTCTCTTGAGTTAATCAGTCCAGAATTTTGGTCTCTGCTCCTTTCTACCCGCGTATAGAAGTCCCGCCATTTTCAGAGCACATCCGCGTTCACTGTTGAATTTCTATAGCGCGAATCCAGGTACATTTCACACACGTGGAAATTGTCAAAAGTCTGGTTGGTAATGAGATATTTTAACCTAAATTTCTGTAATCTAAATTGCAAGAGCATTCGGGTTCTTGTCTCCGCTCTTATTCCGGGACAAACGTGATTTTGCGAATTCCGGTGAAAAAGGATAAAATCGCAATTTTTGTCATTTTTGGCATCTCAATTTTCCGGTGAACATAACGAGGTGAAAAGGATGGGTTTGTTGTGTGTCTTTATATTAAGAGAAACCCATCGACTTGTGCCTCTTTCAGGTGCCTTGAAACAGGGTGCAAACAAGGGCGTTTATTGACCCAGACCAGTGATAACGTCCAAGTGACCCACCCGGATTCAGGTCTTTTTGTTCTATGGAGTGGTTTTTAGTTTCCCCCGCAGAGCGTGAGGCTGCGACCACAACGGTTGTAGATTCATTTCTGCGCTGAGTTTGGTCTCAGAATCATTATTATTTACTCGCCGAAAATACCTTATAAAAACGAAATTTGCCAGGTTGCAAAGTTTTTCATAGCATGTGTGGCACCACTCGTGCACAGTGTTTATCGTTACATACAACTAGTCCACGTGCTTTGAAACCTAATCTGTCACTTTGACAATGGTATCTTATTAAAACGTATATTCAGGTTTCAACATTAATACTTCAGAACAAACAACCCTAATTTATCTTTCACAAATTTTTACTAGAATTCACTGTATAGTTTGCGTGAGGGGAAAGTTAGTCTCTCTCTTAATCTTCTGAAAAAAGTTAAAATGGTCAGATTAAATGACCGTTTAGAAAATGCAATTTGTCGGTCGTTAAACGTCTCAAAATGTGATTTATGAAATGAAATTGTAGGAATTGTTTCACTTAAATGTTTGCAAAATGAATCGTGAAACGCAAGCCTACGGGCACAATTATGCCACAATGTTCGTTTATGTCTATGAGGTGTAGCTGGGGCAATTGTCTTGATTTGATTCTGTTCGTGAGGTAGGACAGTACCAGAATAGTTCATTAAAATGTTATTGTAAAGGTATTAAGCCCATATTCACATCGGTTTTGTACACCAAATCTGTTGACTTGACTCAGACACCTTTTTATGACAAGCAAATATTGAGATAACGAAAGATTAGAAAGTTCAACGCCCAGCAGTGCCTGGCACGGAAAAGACTAAGTCACGATATTCATTGTTGCAGTTCAGAGCCGAGCGTGACATTTTTGCATTTGTTTTCGACCTGTATTTATACTCTTTTAATACTTTTCAAATGGCTGTGCCAAAGGAAGATTGCAAATTTGTCACAAACGAGTTCCTTACAGATATTTTGAGGCGTTACGAATCGAACGATGAACTCCGGGTCATCGACTTTGCCCTTCGACGTTTGCGACCAGTCGGTAAGTTCTCTAAATCGATTTCATCTTTGACTTTGAGACACGTAGTGTAGAAAAAATGTTACTAATGATGTCCACTCCTGTTTTCCGAATAATAATAACAAATTATCAACAGGAGACGAAGCCTTGTTACGGGTTATACAAACGAGATACATCTCATTAGATAAGACTACAGAAATGACTCGCTTTGATTTATAGTAATATTCTCATTTGGTGCCGATCGCCTCACATGGTTTCGTAACTGCACGAGGGTAACGACACATTCGAATAACGAGAATCAGAAAATCAGGGAATCCTAAAGAAGTTGTAATACCTGCCGGCACATACCGTAAGATTAAGGATCTTAAAAATCTTTTGACAGAGGTTTGAGATCGGATGTCCTTTTCTGGTGGTGCGCTTTTAAGTAACAGCAGAAGTGGGTTTGTTAAATCCGGGATTCTCAGTCTGTGCTGATCGCTAGAAAAATTCACGAGTACATGGGCAGATTAAGTTTTCCAGGCGAGTCTCTACGCAGCCCACAGGTGCTAACAAAAACTTGCCTTCGGTGAGGAATTTTTAAGACTCATAGGGACATTTTCCTTCGAAAATTCTGCTTGGACCCCCAGCGACATCCCAGTTCCGCTAGTGCACACGTGTTTCAGCGGAGGCTTTTTGAAATATTTAAAGAAAAAATCATATAGCACTAATAACATGCGACCAGACCTTGGCTACAAAAACTCATTGAACGCACAGTAATTTCTGTTAACTCAGCCAATGCCGTATCAAGTTTTCTCAGAGGCCCCAAGTTATAAAATATCTGAGAGTCCTCATTGTTGGTCTTCTCCCTTTCGCCACAATTTTTGAGCTGCCATCCCCAAACCTTGGTCGCTGATGGCCCCTGTTGATACGAGAAGGGACCCAATTTTCACCCTAAATGGTCACCGCTACTTTCCAGCTGCCCCCTCCCATTGCTGCTACGAGATATGGGAACCCTGTACTTCGTGCAAGGGTCTAACTGTAGCATTTTTATTTTATCAATGGAAAATCCGGCTGTGAACTCAACCGTACCACCCCAGTTCAGAACGAGCTTGTGGAGAAACGTACCTGTATTGTTGATGCGCCCATGTTTTTTATGTGAAGCTGCGCTTCTATCTGGAAGTAAGAACATGTAGTACCGGTAATATGTGAAACACTTGGGTAAAAATTACCGAGGACCAAGATGTTCAAGTACTATGCAAGTGAGCATTAACTTGTCTGTTGCAAACTAACCCTATAAATGAAAATTTTGAGCAAAATTTTCTTGAAAATGCACTATTTTGGATAGAGAAGCGTATGCCGTAGTGGTGCTGTATCAAGATACAAGCGTAAACAACCAGCAAAGCTGTGCTTTGAATCAGTATTGGATTCAATTATTAGTCTAATGTCCAGACAAGTTGCTTTTTTCTAAAATTTTGCATTCAATACGCTTTTATGAAAATATACTACATGCATTTCTAGAAATATCTAGCATGTTTATCAATATTATGTGTTTTTCGTTGTAATAAGGAGGTTTTTACTCTTCACTTTTGTCTTTACTAAATCGTGTTTTCCATAAATTCCCTTGTCGTTTTTAGAGGAAGAGTTCATTACGAAAGTTCGCGGCGTCACCGCAACTGTATTAGAAGCAGGTGGCAACAGACAGTACTCCATGATTCTCAAAGCTGTTATTCAAAGTGGCGACTGTCACATGGATGACGCAAAGGAAAAGGAATTGATGCTTTTTGAAAAGGAAGAACTTTCGTACAAAAAGCTGATACCAGCCATGGAGAAAAAGATAAAAGAGCATGGTTTTTGTATAAGTGTTCCAGCTCCTTCCCTTATCAAAAGCGAAAACCATGGAATTAAATTCCTTGTCCTCGAAGACCTGTCCTTGCAAGGATTCTTTGTTAAAAAGCTCGACGACAAATTCGATTACGATCACTGCAAACTGGCTGTCGAACGAATAGCCACCTTCCACGCGCTATCTTTGGTCTTAGGCCAAGGCTCGGTTGAAAATCTTAAAACTGATTTTGAAGCCTTATTCGTGGAGAGAGTTGCTCCTGGCCCTCTTATGAAGATTTTTGAAAAGACTGCCAAATTCAACTTAGATGTATGCCTCAACGTTGTACGACGTAATACTACCGACAAAGAGATAGTTAACCAAATTGAGAAACTTCAATCGATGGAGGTATCTGGAATATATGAGAAAGCCGTTGCACCAGATCCCACATTCAACGTAGTGTGTCATCGGGATTTCAAACCTGGAAATATGCTCTTCAAGTACGCCAACTCAGAGGAAAATAAGAAAGTTGTGACCGACTTCAAATTCATTGACTTACAACTAGCCACCGTCGGGTCACCAGCAGTTGATTTGGTTATGATGTTATATGCGAGCACAACCGAGGTGTTTCGGAAACAATATCTTGATAAAATTCTCCGAGACTATTACGACAAATTTGTGAATGTTCTTAACATGGCGGACGTGCCAGTTCCTGATTGTTTCACGCACGAGATACTCGTCCAACACTTCCGGAAACGGGCTGGAATGGGTTTTGTTTTTTTATGTCTTGTGTACGTAATGTTTTCAGAAGAGATCTCGCGAAACAGTTTGCAAGCGGCTGAATGTTATGATTTGGAAGCCTTTGATGAAATTTCTGAAGATATCATGAAAGCTGGAGGTGATGTCGATATTGTGGATACCTTTTGTTCGGCTATCAAGGAGCATTATTTTGACCACCTTTAAAGCCCTTTTGTCTAGTCGTACTGTTTTTGTGACGAAAACTGTACACAACTCTATTTGCTGCGAGGCATTCGCCTTTCTGTTTCCAATCTGAGCAGACAAATCTTGTAATATCGGTCTCGATGAAATCCACGTTTGAGGCTCTGCCGAACCAACCTTCCTTCCACACAAACGTTTGCCATTTTCGTGGCCCACTGCAACAGAACAGTCAAGACACCGTCACCTTGGTCATCTACGAGGTGCCTTATATGGGGCGCTTGCAACGCTGTTCGAGTGTGTAGGATAGGATGGACCAACCTTTTTTCCTCATTATAGAAGTTTTGAAGTGATACCCATGTAATGTTCTTACAATGTTTCTCAGCGCATTTATTACTACTCGCTTTAATAATAAACTTCTCTTATTTTAAATTATCATTTCTTGAATTTTTCGTGATAGGAATTTGGTATTTTTATGAGTTTTCCCTCGGGTTTCCACCTGTCTCTGAAAACCCGAGAGCATAGAAACTAGAGTTAGAGTTAAATCAAATTGTTAAGGATGCACAGTTTGATCTACAGCAGTTAAAGCAGAGAGCTATCGAGACAAGGGAGAATAAGAGACTGTGAAGAAGTAGAGGAAGAAAAGCAAAGTCTTGCAAGTAGACCCCGTGACAGACATTCAGACGCCTTTGGACAAAGTAGTGATTCAAGACTTTGACGGAATTTGAAGTTGATGAGTACTTTCAACACTTTCAGAAGGTAGCAGAGATCTTAAATTGACCCCCGACAGTGTTGGTCTATTATGATACAAAGTGTTGTCAAGGAAGAAGACGCTTCTGACTTTTCGACAGTAAAACATTAAGCTATTCTCAAAGCTTATGAGTTAGCCGTTGAGGCTTATCGCCAAATGTTTAGAAACCTGAGTAAAAGGCTAAACCAAACCTTTCAGGGGTTGGCTTATGAAAAAGGGGTTAATATTGAGAAGAGCTACGCCTCTCAATTTGTTGATCAATTGATGGCTATTGAACACTTTAAAAATTGTGTAGGTAACGACTTCAGAACTTTGTAATAGAGATTTTAGTTCTCTGCAAAATGCTGCGATGCTTCAAAACGAGCATGAACTGACCCAAAAGTCGTGTTTCGTGCAGAACAGTAGACCTAAGCCAAGTTCCAGTCTATCCTGTGTCAGTAAGTGTAAACCATCTGGAAAGCTGATTAGTTCTAGTCAGTCTCCCGAGAATAAGGATAAACCGGTTGACAACGTAATATCAGCTGGTAACAAAACACTGCAAGAAATCGAGTCATCGAACAAATTATCACGTTTCTTCCTGTGAGAGGGTGGGTGCAGGTGACCGGTGCTAATAATATTCGACACAATGATAGACAGAACACCGATTCGAGTTAAATCACTTTATGAATCTCGACCGTACGTACACAAGTCTACTCACACGAAACGTCTGACGTACGTCACAATGATCAAATTGACCACTTGATGTTCCATACTTATCGCATACACTTTTCTCGTGTAGTACGGTATGTCGATGTCGATCTTGGAGACAAACGGTCATCTATTGACAGTGGCGGATCTACATTTTCAGTAAAGGTGGGGATTATGATTCCGTTCGGATGATTTTTAAAAAACAATTTTCAATTTCGTCACATGAACTCGGCTCACAGGTTCCGTAAAACCATACATGTGCACATCTTAGTATGAGTCACGCCACCAACAAAAAATTTAGCTGGAACATCTGTGTACACCCACGGTTTTTTAGCATACGAACAGTCGTATACGCATAAGTGTAGTGTGTATACAGGGGTTTAGACAATTGTTAAATGATCAAGAGCATAAGAATCGCCTACGGCCACGTAGAAACCCAACACTTGAATGTCAGATGATCACGTGACAGCAGCTTCTAGTTGTTTAAGAACGAAGACCGGCAATGTTATGACCGGAATTAAACATATGTTCTGTCTCGTTATGAGAAAATTTGACAAACGATGGTGATCTCACGGCATAGTCTATTATTATTAGCGATAATAAACACTTAGTGTCATTTTATTAAGCTGAATCACGTTGACTGTTGGGTTACTGTATGTCACAACAATTAAAAAACGTTAAATGTATCAGGAAACAAATCACCTGGAAACATTATCACGGAACCAAAACATATTGTGCACCGTGGTGAAAAGATATACAAAACCAGTTCGCCGAGGGACCAAATGTTCATTGAGAGTCAATATCTAAACAAATAAGCTGACCTGGTCCGTCGCGAAACCAAAAGTACACCCATGCTTATTATCCCTACAAAATAGTCTGTCTGTAGCGGGACCAAACAGTTGGTACTGACTGAAGTTAATAGTTTTATAAAGCACACTGTTATAAAAAGATATCACAAAACCTGTTCGCCGCAGAACCAGGAGGATACTGAGAGTCAATATCTACACAAATAAGCTGGCCTTGTCCGTCCAGAGACAAAAAGTTCACTATGCAAAATATTTCTCAAAAATACTCGATCTGTGGCGAGACCAAAAAAATACCGATTGCTTAGCAGATAGCTTTACAAAGCACACTGTGGTAAAAAAAATTACAGGACCAGTTCCCTGGAGACGTTTTTTTTTTTTAATTTTTATTTTTGATCATATCCCAAGAAGGGGTTTAAACCCCCTGACACCCCCCCCCC